>JBCIKM010528132.1:0-11204 GCA_039654465.1 Melibe viridis | reverse complement strand
CCCCCCCCCCCCCCCCCCCCCCCCCCCCCCCCCCCCCCCCCCCCCCCCCCCCCCCCCCCCCCCCATATCTCTCTTTCTTAACTTTTCTTTTCTTTTTGTTTATTTTAACAAGAGGGCAATCACAATGACTAACCTGGCAAACAAAAAGAAAAGGCAAGTGAATCACCTCACTGAGCTAATACTAACGGAGAGGATGTAAGCAGTCACTGTGGTGGTAATAGTAGTACTTGTAACCTACAAATGGCTAATTTTAGGCTAATATGATAGTCAGTATGTGTGATGCTGAGATAGACATAGTGAATGTTGATGAGCTGGTTAGACACTTTATGCAGACCTGAGTTGAGAGGCAATATCCGATGCATTGTGTTATTGATGCAGAAGCGGAACAAACTTGTTTCACGCACCTCTGTTCCACTGATTCCCCCACCCCTGGCTTAGTTGCATCGTTGTGGCACGTGTCAAGTGACCAAGTGGTGTTTGAATAGCCTAGCCTTTGTCGTACGTTACGTCAACGGGTTGAAAATGAAGAGAGGTGAGTGAATCTTTCTCTTACTTTCACTTTTATTATATCCTTTTGCGAGGATTTTACCACCCCTATTCCGTCCCATAGTGTTGACTTCAAGCGAGTTTCATACCCAGGTTGTTGACTTCATTAGAAACTGAAATAGTAAGATGAAGAAGGAAAAAAACAGGACAGCTGCCATGTGTTGACTTCAAGCGAGAGTTGACTTGAAGTGAGGTGACTTTATCCGGATTCCACTGTACCAATCTTATCCCCACCTTGTCTCCATCTTTTCCCCATGTACACCCATCTTCCCATCTTATTCCCATCTTGCCGCCATCTTATTCCCATCTTGTCCGCGCCTTATCCCCATCTAAACCTATCTTGTCCCCTGTGTTATCCCCATCTTATCCCCATCTAATCCCCATCTAAACCCATCTTGTCCCCATCTTTTCCCCTTCTAAACCCATCTTGTCCCCATCTAAACCCATCTTGTCCCCATCTAAACCCATCTTTCCCCCATCTTATCCCCATCTTGTCCCCTGTGTTATCCCCATCTAAACCCATCTTGTCCCCATCTAAACCCATTTCATCCTTATCCTATCCCCATTTTCCCCATCTTGTCCCAATGTGATCTCCATCCCAACCCCATTTTGTCTCCAGGGCAAAGTGGAGATGGAGCTGGAGCTGCTGGGAGAGAGAGACTTCACAGAAAAACCCGCTGGGGAGGGCAGAGACGAGCCCAACATGCACCCCACCCTGCAGCCTCCAAAGTAAGTGGTGACCACTGACCTGCAGGGACTCATCAGTCTGTGGCTGCAGGTCATGGAAATTTGCCTTCCTTCTAAAATTAGCTGCTGGGGGCAAAAAGAGTCAGAAGCTTAGATTGAACAGAACTGTTAGGATTCGTTTATCAAATTGAATTTTATGAGCTAAAATTTATCAACCCATTTTAGGCTTTTAAATGTTGTTTTTGGTACAACTTTGGGATTTTGAAAATCATGATTTATATTCTTTCAGATTGTCTCCGGGCTTGCTGCAGAAACTTTGAGGTTTCATGAAATGAGATCATGTTATCTTACTATCTTTAGAAAAAGATTACTGTTATTGGAGTTAGCATACTTTTTACACCCGAGCTGTGCATTTACTCACCCCTTATTTAATAAATATATAGATTATTGTTATTTGTGGTGATAGCGAGATTGGGTAGTTTATTTGATGGGTTGTTTACTCTGTCATCTTTAGATTTGATGCTTACAGGAAAGGATGATTGTTTTTCCTATTACCAAAGCATTATGAGGTTGTCTCAGACCAGATGAATCGTACCAGAACATACACAGACCTTTGGGCGATGTGCTGGGGAACAGCGTTGAGCAAATCCACCAATATGTCTGTAAATCCCATGATTGCCTGTGGTGTTTTGTTTTCCTTCACTGTTGCCTCTCCACCCTATTAGTCTTTTGAAGGACGGGGATTAAATAAGAAGTTGGCTCTGGAAAAAGATAACCATCAAAGAATGGTGTGAAGTGGCGGAGAGATGGCTCAGTGGTCAAGCTCACCATCCTGTGTCTGTGGTCAGCCAATTGGTGCTGTGGCAGGACCCAGGTTTAAATCCCACTCAGGGCAACCTCCACCTGCCTTTCTTTTTATTTCCTTTCTCTCTAATGCTTTGTCTGATTTGAACATTGTACCTACGCCATTTTGCATTTTTATTGGGAAGCAATAAAGACTGTTTCATTCATTCATCCTTCCATTTACCCATCCAATCATCCAGTCGACCAGAGACCTCCTTCCTGTGGTTTGCCTCGCCATTCAAGACTCTCAAGTTCATCATATGGCGTAACTACCGCTGCTGCATCCTGATGACCTTCCTGATCCTGCTCCTGATCCTGCTGATTGGCCTCTTCATCTACTCCTTCCCTGTAAGTGCTCTTTCTCATATATATATATATATATATATATATAATATATATATATATATAATATATATACACACACACACACACACATACACATTACTCCTTCCCCATGAGTGGTGACAGGTGTGCCATTCAACAGGCCAGGGAACTAGACTAGCCCAGCAGCATGTATTTCAAGCCTGAAGACCCACACTCCCGACTACAGCCCAGTCATCTAAACAATGTAACTTAACAGAATTTGAATGCTTATAACTAAACAAGACAGCTTTCAATATTAACATGTTTGGTACCAAACTAAATCGGAATTATTTATTCGTATAATTTTAAAGTTTTATGCAACCTGGATCGTAATCTCATTCCATAAATGAGTATGAAGCAAAAGAACTCAAAATCTGATTGTGCTCAACTTTTAGAACCTGGAAATGACAACATGCTGCTTTTCAATGCCTTTTATTAATGCACCATGAGTGAAAAGAGATTAATGACATATGCAGCTGCAACTAAAACAGTGATTTTTAAAAGCCAAACCTTCAAACTCACATTAACCAGTAAGCAATAAGTTCCAATCCAGGCATCATGACAAAGCTCAATGAGACACCAAAAAAATAAACTACTTGGCAAAACATTCAAATTGTGGCCCTGTAGTGACCATTGGAGAATAATATAAAAGTTTCAAGGTAAACACTATATCTAGAGTTTGATAGGAAAGCAATCATAAACTGTTATCATTGTTGAAGTTCTGCTAGCCAGTTGACAAACAAAAAAGACTGTTAATAACAATGACTCTAGACCTGCCGAGAAGCAAACAGAAGCCACATATGCTGTTAACAAAACACTGCAGCCATTCTTGTTCATTAAAATCTTTTGTTTAAATTATTATCTTCCTTATGGAAACTAAATGATTAAATTTAACACTGCAAAACAGCCCCCAACTTAGTCAAAGCTTGAGAAATGCATTTCAAGCTGTCCACATTGGTGTTCAAATGTGCACGGTCAATTGTTGACCTGGTATCTTTATTCGTCTATAACTCTGTGTGTGTTATTTACATCAGTGGAAACATATGTTAACCATACTAAAGAATGATTAAGCTTTTGATTGATATTTTTGTTTCCATTGCGCTGATGTGGTTTTCATATTATTACTCTTCAAATTATGTAAAGTTTCTCAGTATAGGACGATAATGACAGCGGACCCCCACACACTTGTATATAGAGTTCTTTTTGCTCTCACTGTTTCTGGCCGACACTACTGTCCGATTGTAGTGTAGAGAGTGGAGAGCACTGCTTGAATGAGTTCTAGCTGTTAACTACATTAAAACTGATTCAGTTGCAATTAAGATGCAAGCACTTTTTTTTAGTGGGTATTTTTTTATCAGCTGAAACTGCTGTGTTGAAGTTCAACTCTCAGGGTTTTTTTTCTCTAAATTGATAAACAATCCACTGTAAAGATTGAATACTGAAAGTTCCGTTGATGACTACATGAAAATAAGAGTTACGAAAGACTTTCCCAAAGGGATCATGATGAAGATCTGGAACTCAGCACTGATTCAGATAGTGATCAACACAGTAACACTTAATTAGTATAAATAACAGACCAAAAGATTTACTGAAGAATTACCTGCAATAATACATGTATTATCTTACTTTGTGGCCCGTGTTTTGCGTCATACTTTTATGAAGAGAAAACACTTGTGACCCATGTTTTGGATCATCATAGAGAAACGTTTTCTTTCTCAATTTAGTATGAGGAAGGGTTTCAAACACCATTGGATGAAGGAAGGGGTTATGAATACAGGCTGCAGACACCATTTGATGAAGGGGTTATGGATACAGATTGCAGACACCATTAGATGAAGGGATTATGGATACAGGTTGCAGACACCATTGGATGAAGGGGTTATGGATACAGGTTGCAGACACCTTTGGATGAAGGGGTTATAGATACAGATTGCAGACACCATTGGATGAAGGGGTTATAGATACAGATTGCAGACACCATTGGATGAAGGGGTTATGGATACAGGTTGCAGACACCATTGGATGAAGGGGTTATGGATACAGATTGCAGACACCATTGGATGAAGGGGTTATGGGTACAGGTTGCAGACACCATTGGATGAAGGGGTTATGGATACAGGTTGCAGACACCATTTGATGAAGGGGTTATGGATACAGGCTACAGACACCATTGGATGAAGGGGTTATGGATACAGATTGCAGACACCATTGGATGAAGGGGTTATGGATACAGGCTACAGACACCATTGGATGAAGGGGTTATGGATACAGGCTACAGACACCATTGGATGAAGGGGTTATGGATACAGGTGGCAGACACCATTGGATGAAGGGGTTATGGATACAGGTTGCAGACACCATTGGATAAAGGGGTTATAGATACAGTTTGCAGACACCATTGGATGAAGAGGTTATGGATACAGGCTGCAGACACCATTGGATTAAGTCATAAGGAGGTGGGGGGGGGGGGGGAGGCTATTTTGTATACCGACTACCAATAACCTTCACGACCACATTGGGCTTCCCTATGACCTCTGACCCTATGATGACCCTAGATTGAATGTTTAAGTCTTTCAGGACATCGATTTTTTACACCCCCAACAGAGATGGATTCACCTAAAAATTCCCCCCCTAAAGACTAAGAAAGCTACAAAGATGTTTTATATCTATATGAAATCAAACATAAAAGAATGAGGGATCTATTGTAATGCAGGAAGTAACAAATAGTTCTTGTTGATGAGGAAAGAAGGAGAGTTGCAGAAGTAACAGCTTAATCTTAAGAAACACTCTCCCTATGAGCCAATAGGTCTGAAAAGAGTTAAGTGTATTGATAAGGTTGCACTGAGTCACTTCTCTACTGGAAACAAAAGGTGAAATAAGAAAAGGGTGCTCAATTTGTTGTTTCTTTTTAAATATTAAATGGAATGAGAACAATGATCAAAGAAAAATCTTATTTTTTTTTTTTGTGATGTTATGAATTTATTATTATTAGCATATTGTTCAATGCCAACTTGATATGAATTTTTGTGAAAATAGCTTTTAACATTGTGAACCGTTGATTAAACTACCCAGGGTGAGCTTGCTCACTATACGATGAAGTTAATTCAAAAAAGCGGAATGAAAGACAAAGCTCAGGATGAAGAGGAGAAGAAGAGGGGGTAACCACCAGCAGACACAGACAGCCCTGGAGTAACAACAGCAGCAGGTGTTCATCCTGCTCCGCCCCCCCCCCCACCCCCTCCTGCCCAGGGGTAACAGTTATAGCTGTCAATACAGGCAGTGTTTCTTCCAGTTTGGTTCAGCAGTTGAATTCAAATTTTCGTTTTGTTTCATTTCTAATATTCTTGTTTGTGAAGATTTTGAATTACCAAAAGTTCAACAAAGTTCATACAAAGACCTATTCATGTCTCTTTGACTTAACAATTGTTTATAAAAGATTGATTTACAAATTATTGTTTATCGGAGTTTAGACAGTCCAGTACAACATTGATGTTACTTGACAATGAACATACTAGTTTCATTAAAGACACAATTCCTACAATGCGTCAAAGAAGACTTCTTTAACTATTCATTCAAAAAAAATAATTTTTTTTAATCTTGGTGTCATCTAATTCCCGAGAAGTTGAGGTTTATGTCATTGTTAAATTTGAAATAATTATAAAGAGTCATAAAGGATGAAATACAAAGTTGGAGACACATTGATATTTGAAATCCCCAAATGCAATTTCATTTGAACTCAGTGTATTTTGAGAATATTTTGTTCATGATTTTGACATTTGTCGTTGTTATTTTCCCTAAAAGCAAAATTAATAAAAAAAAAAGGTAAAAAAAAAAAATATATATATATGCTGTTGCAGAGGTCCACGGCAAATTGATAATACCTTCCCTTCTTTTTAATCAAACCATACTCAAGAAGTAAAGCAGATAGAAATATACCATTGTATACTTAATCCTTTCCCTACCAGTGAGACAGATAGCAACTGCATAAGATTTCTTTTCCCTGGTGTCAATACAACTGAATGCAATAGTTATTTTTACCTTCCAAAGTGACCCAAAGTGCCAGTATGCAGTAAGTTTTTATCGTTAGGGCTATTGTTTTAAGCACAATTTAATACAAGGTTTGCTTTAATATCTACTTAGAAGAACCAGACCAGAACTCTTGCTTGCAGAAAGTGGTATATTTTTATCTGGTTTACTTTTTGAGCACGGTTCAATAATACAGAAGTGAACGTTATCAATTTGCCCTGGATGAGAACAAAAAAGGAAGTAGCAACCCAAGGGAAGTGGTTACAAGGTGTGACCTATGCAATAAAAACCTGCACAAGGGGCGGTGCTATTTTGTACCAAGAAAATTAGAGACAAGAGAGACAATGCTGGCAGAAATAATGACAAAAATGGCAGGCATATGTGGTGAAATTCAGTTTACTTCTTAATCCTTTTTTTCTAGCGTTCTAACAAACTAAACCAATAAAAAGTTTTAAAGTTCACTCAGTTGCCTTTTTGTTCAGTTTGGTGTTCATTTGAATTTGTTGCAATTTTGTTTCTAAATAATTGTTACTATTGATCTCCCCTTGCCTGGTATTTGAGATAATTGTTTGGTTCAGAGCCTTTGGTGGAGGGAATAGATTTCTCTCAGACCCTGTGGTAGGGAAAGGGTTAATCCTTAACGTGCTGAGGACCAGCCTGAAGTGCATCCCCAATGCTCATCACAACTTAAGCTTGCAAATGCTGTGATTATTTGGGTGTTGTAATACTAGATTGACTGCCCTTTGTTTAGTAATAATAGGCATTCTTCCTGCTGCACACTCTTATTGAATAGAAATTTGTAAAATTTTGCAACTTTGTTCAGTATTTATAGTAAAACAATTGCTCTTAACTTTTTAGAAAGGATTCTCTCACTGTGACTGATGAGTTTATATACAGCTCTAAATCCCATATTGATTATTTCCACATAATTAAATGGTCCAGAGAGTTTGATTCAAGCTAGCTGGAGTCCAGAATTGGTTTAGGCATGTGACATTGACAACCATGCCTTCTGGATTCAGAGACAGACCACAAGGCCTGGTTTTGCAGATCTCAATGATTTTAGAGTCAAGCTTTAATTTCTAAGGAATGTCGTATGTGATTTAACACACATTTAGTACTTAGTGATATCTCTATCCATCTTGAGAGTTTCATGATTATGCATATTGCAGATGATCCAACATGTGTGTTCAGTTGCCTTTACTTCATAAAGTGAGGCTTTGAAACTCTTGTCAACAGAAAACAGCCAACTTGACATAATTGATAACCAATAATACTGGTAGGAAACCTTTGAAATTCATTTTTATAAATGATCCTGTTATAAAATCAATTTATTTCATCTTTTCTCAGGAACAACTGGCACGCTTGATCATGGGGACGTAGAGGGGATTTGGACAGCACAGCAGCAACAGCACTGGGACTGGGACTGGGACTGGGACTGGTGGGTGGTGGGTGGTGGTTTGTGGGTGAAGGGAGGGTGGACATTGCTGTAAGGATGGTGGACTCTATACCTACCCATGCCACTCCCCCCCCCCCCCTCCCCCTCAATCCCTACCCCAGGGGCTGTGAGATAAGACAGAATGTGTGCCTTACACCGGCTAAGACAACGACCACTATTTCTTTTTATCTTTTGTTGTTGTTTTTTTGCTTTCTCTTGCCCCATTCCCTTTTTTTTTTTTTTAATTGTGTTGTTAGAGCACTGTGTGCGATGGTGGGAGTGTATTGTTGTTTTGAGTACTACTAGGAAACAATGATCCTAGAGTCCTCTCTATTTTGCAGGCACAGCATGGATTATGTTTGAAACTTGCCTGATTTTAACCTTTGAATTAGCTTTTGTTTCCGAATTGGTTTAATAAATTTACTTTCTTTAGGTTTCTAGCGATTTTATGTGTGTAGGGTTTGGATACTTTTATGAGTATTTTTGTTTTTGGTTTGTTTTTTTCTTTTCTTTAAAGGAGGAGGAGTACAAATGGCTTTTACTGTAGAGGCATTAGGTGGTTGAATTTGGGGGGGAATTTAGATGCGTACAAAATGTTTGTATTTGAAGCTAATTTTTCCTCATTGAGGGCTGCTAATTGCCACCATATTGGCATATTCATTCTCTCTTTATTTGTGAACAAGTTGTGTCAATGTCAATGTTCTCATTAGAAACCTTTCCTGTACCCTGGTTTGTTGTGGGTGACCCAGGGCCTCCCTGACCATCATGACCCCTCCCTGACCAAACTAACATTCTTGACCCCTCCTCTATCCAAGGGACTTAATTAATTGATTGATAAAACAAAAATATTTATTTCTGGATTATCTGTAATATTAAAACCTACCTACTGTGGTTTCATTCTTTCAAATTTTGTTTATTTTTAAAGGGTTCCTTTTTGGGGGTTTTGTTATTTTATTTCAAGATTTTAATTTAGTTGTGCAAAGCTGTGAATGATGGGATATAGCTAGCCCATGTTGTTTTCTTGATCTTAAAGCGAATTTCTTTTCATTACCTTTTTTTTTATCACCAATCACATTTAATGGAAGCCTGACTGACGCTACACTACTAAATGTATCCAAAACTACTCAATTACTTAATACCTGATTTGGGTGTCTCTGTATGCGTGTGCTGATTTGGGTGTCTCTGTATGCGTGTGTGTGTGTGTGTGTTTACTTGTGTGTCTGGATGTGGGTATATGTACGCAAGAGATGCAAGTATAACAGATTCATTTGACAGGCTACTTATTGTAAAGTCTAACAAAAATAATTCTGACGAACAAAATCTCCACCCCCCCCTACCCTTTTTTATCGTATCCTCAAGGCCCCTGTGTTATAAGATAACCCACTCATCTATTCATGCAGGACCTACTACAACTACAAGCATCTGATTTGATTTGTCAGCAGGTTTTATTGCAGTTCCATTTCTTCTCATACGATTTGTTAAAGCTGTCCATAAGTTCTGTCTGTGCAGACTTGCTATACAAGTGAATGAATTATGAACAAACACACACCACGTGATCTTGTACAAGCCCTGACGATGAGACTATGCAGGGTACCAGTTGACTTCATCCATTTTATAATTCTAAAGTATATTTTTATTTATATTCCCATAAGTTTTACCCGAAGTGGTTTATAGTTTTCTGCGCTCATATTGAATTGTCCAATGATTGCCACACATCAATCAGCTCAGCTGGAGGTGTTGTTGAGGTGGTAACACCATTTGTGTATATGTATACATTACGTGTTGTAGTTTGTCATCAAACTGTGATCAGTATCTCCGCTTCACGGCCAAACTGTGAAATAATTGTGTAAGGCCTGCCTGTGTATCCTATGACCGAATGGAATGAAATTGGCAGACCAATAATGATAATAAATATCAATCTTATCTGTTTTAGGGAGGGTTTAATTCCGCTTTGTTTTCTCTGTTCTTTTGTGATCACAGCAAATGCAGTGTAGTAGTAGTAATTTGTTTCCTCAGTGCTCTGAATGGAGGAGTCGTAAAGATTTGTTGTTAGAAACAACAACGAAAATAGTCCAGAGCAGCAACAAACTACAGCCTGTACTGTCTATTATAAACAAGTGTAGATTTTATTGACCAAAACATTCACCTGTTGTTGCGTACCTCTGTAGCCCTCACCAAGTGACCTTATGGAAGTGTCTTCCTGCCTGTTGACTTCATGTTGACCTCCAAGTTTGCAATGACCCCATACCGGTCCGTGTACTATCAGAATGGTCAGATCATAAATCGTCAGGAAAATCTACTCTTTATTTTTAATCATTGTGATTGCTCATGGTATTTTGATTACTTTCATTTATCTTATCCAATTCTTTGTGCACAAAATCTTATATGAATGTATAAAATTACTATATAACATTATACCTTATTATACCATAATTAATTTTTCTTAGGGTTTTTTTTTAATCCAAACCTTTCAATCAGCTGAGTTTTGCCTTTGATGTGTATACAACAACAGCAAATAAATAAATAGGCCTCTATACTCTAAGGCACCTTTCTACACTCAGGCAGAGTTGTTGGTTTTTTTCTGTCAGTTCATGACATCTATGTTTCATTGTGTAAAGAAAAGAAAACCTGTGGATCCAGTTGGGGACAAGGGAAATAGTTGCAGCAGAGAAGCTGCTGGACTGTAAGCAAAGTTAGAAACCTTTACTTTACCGCCATTCGCTTGCAAACCCCCTATTCACCACTCGTCAGGCCTCCCAGGCCCATATAGCATAAAGAGACATTTTTTTTCACACCTTATTCATCACTGGCTTAGCCTCTCACCCGATACGGGTTACCAGATTACTAAGACGTACATCGTCATACTGCTGCTGCCACTACTACTGCTATAGCCGCTTCTGCTGCTGCCGCCGCCACCACCAATACTACTACTAAAGAGAGGTAGTTTGAGAAGGGTTATAGGGATGTTTCCATCGTCTGTATTTAGAACAAGGGAGTCGAGGGAGGGAAAGTGAGAGGGGGGAATAGGGGGTTGAGAGAGAGATAATGATATCAGATTGTGTTTGCATCTAACTACTATGTTGAAAACGAGAGAAAAAGAGAGGGAGGGGAGAGAGATGGATGAATAGAGTGGGAGAGAGAGGCGGGGATGGGAGATATAGGGCTGTTTCCATCTTTCTTTGTTGAGAACAAGACAGAGAGAGAGTGAGAGAAAGCGCAGGGATATTATTTTCAGAACAAGATAGATGGAGAGAGAGGGGGGGGGGGGGGGGGGGGTCTGTAGGGCTTTTCCCCTCTTCTTTGT
>JBCIKM010528021.1:0-18566 GCA_039654465.1 Melibe viridis | reverse complement strand
ATTCTATCATCTTACTTTCCTCTTGGCTCCTCTATGACCCTCGTGTGTCGTGGGGCCCTAAAACCTCCAATAAACAATAAACAAACAAAGCATTTATTATCTACACCCAATGTCTTTTGGCTAGCTACTGCGGCCTAGAACATTCTCTGGAACGGCTGAATAAAAACACTTTAGATTTGTTTCAAACTAAAGCTCACTGAGTAGATCAGTTTTCAGGTGTGCGAAATATTTAATTCAGTCTCTGTTTGTCTACAATGGCTGATCAAAGTCTGTTGTGGAAAATTAAGTTGACAATACCTTTACAAATTAGTAGTCTTGGTTGAATTTATTTGAATTTTGATATTTAGAAAAATGCATTTGTATTATTCTTTATCACTTCTCAACGCAATGTTCCTAACATTAGTAAGAATTAGACAAGGCAAGGATTTTCACAAAAGTGGTCGTCCACTGAATGTTCTTCTGCTGCGACTGGGTGGGAGTGATAAATTCTTCCCTCAAACCACATCTAGATGTTGATTTTTAAATATCCATCAGGAAATTTTTTCTCAAATTACCTGTGTATTATTTTTCAATACTTTGCAGATAATGTGCTGGAATTACTAAAATAATTTTTTTTTTTTTTAATGGAGGACATGTTGGTCTCGAGGTTAAGTTATACTTTAACCAATTTGCACTGGTTTTCAAATAGGGTAGAAATGGCCCAGAATTTGCCTAGGTGGCTTTTTTGGTGGCTTTTTGTTGGGTTTTTTGTTTTTGTTTTTTTGGTTATTTACAAAAATATTTCGAGAGGGCATGCCCCCAGACCTCCCTGAAGGGCCTCCCACATTCAGTGATCAGATCTAGTGCCTGTTCTGGTTTTTCCGAAACCTCCAGTTTTTTTTGTTTTTTTTTTTTGTTTTTTCCAGCCCGAAAAGTCAAGAGAAAAAAATCTGGAGAAGAAAAATCCGGAAAAATTGGGCCAGGATGGATTCCATCACTTCAAATTTTTGTGGTCGGGCTTTCCGCGGCTTTAGTTTTACCTGAGGTGACATCCGGGGCAGTAGAGGAGGGTATCGCAAATTTACTTGGTCGACTTATTGTCATTCAATACTCGCTATGAACGCAGTTGAATTTAATGAACGTGATTATCAAGAACCCATCGGCTTGATTTAATATCATTTTGTTTACCTCGGCTGGGAGAAGTGCAATTTAGACCCCGTGTCTCTTGGTTCACTACTGCTGCCTAGAATGCCTGATTTCTTTGGAATGGCTGGAAAAAAAAGGAGCTTCAAATTTGTTTTGAAATAATGCTTTTGAATAGAATTTTGAGGCTGTAAAATGTCGAGGCTTTGGATATAGGCAAATATTTACGTAACTCTGTCTTGGTTTGTTTTCATTGGCTAATTGAAGCACTGTGGAAAAATAGATGACATTGCCTTTAAAAATAATTGTCTAGGCTGAATTTAGTTAAAAATCTGAAATAAAAAATTCATTTCTTCTACTTTTTATTTCCTAAAATACGATGTTTCTAACACTGGCATCTAGTTTGAATTACCTAATTCGACAATGTGGTGATTTTCACATGATGGTCAATTTTCTCGCACAATTTTGAGACAGCTTATACTTATACCAACATTTCCAAAGTTAAACGTTTTCTATTAAAATGGCCACACTTTCACTTATATCATTTAACATTTCAAAGCTATGCTAAATATTTTGGTCATTAGGTGGGCCTCTGCTTTCCATCTCTTTGGTACTTGTTTCTGCCTTTCAATGAATTGCGGCAAATGGCGCAATATAGGCTAAAATCTACGAGGAAATACTGGATTTGAAATAGGGTAGAAATTGACCAGAATATGCCCAGATGGCTGGGTTTTTTTTAAGAGTTATTTTCAAAAAATTTCCAGGGGAGCATGTCCCTGGACCCCCCTTCGGAGGTCGGATCTAGTGCTTTCGGCGCTTGGTTCTAGTCTTTTTTGAGATTATCCATTTTGGGCCATGCATAGGATGTATGGTAAATCAAATGGTAAGTCACAAATTATTATGTCAAAACATATGGTGGGGTCTGCCATTTATGTATTATTGGTCCGGGGGGAGGAAATTTCAGGGTTTTTTGTGGGTTTTTTCGGTGACTGGTTCCATCCCTGCCTTATTCAAGACACTCAGCCCTGCATAGGTTGTAGTACGATCAATCATTTATAATAAAGTCAACATTACTCAATGAAAAACAAGATCGAAGGGTGGGGAATCCTCTTGCACCTGCCACGGATACATTATTTTGTTGGTGCAGAAAAAAATCCCCCCCCCCCCCCCCCTTTTTTTTTTTTGTGTTTTTGTTTTTGTTTGTGGTTCCATCCCTGTGCTTTAAGTTGTCCATATCTTGATTAATTTGAAATTTCCTACAGACATTCCCTGGAGTGAGATCTTTTATTCGATATCTTTTTCTGAGGAGTTTAGTACTACACACACACAGTAGGAAAAATTATAATAAATTTTTGCGTTTCTTTCTGTTTTATGCAAGAGGATATAAACAAAAATTCATTGTATTGTTTTATATTTTTTCAGAAGCAAATGAGAGATTGATGGATATTTATGAACGATTAGAGGATCTGGATGCTGCAAAAGCTGAAATGAAAGCTGCTTATATTCTTAAAGGTTTAGGATTCACAAAACAAATGCAACAGAAAAAAGTAAGATCTCATACTGAACTATCACATCTATTGTAAAAAAGCATGCTCTTTTCTTTCTTTCTTTTCTTTTTTTTTTAAAAACTAGTAGCTGAGTTAAAGAATTGTTGAAAAATCCCCTTGCAAAATATAATAATCAAGAGATATTTGATTCAGTAATATTTTTTTTTTTTTTTGTTTAAATTTTTCCAAGAATAGTCAAACACAGTGTAAAACTTTTATACAAAAGTTTCAATATAATATGCTGTTTGAAAATTCCTTTTTATGGTGATTTGTTGCAAACTGTTAGCAATAACTGCATGGATTTTGAATGTAAAATGATTTGCTTAGACAGAAACTTTAACTAACAAACTTTCAGAAATTATTTTTATGTGATCATGGTATATTATGAAGTAACAATATGCTTGGCTGGAAAAACTTAAATTTGGTTTCTTGATCTTGATTTTATGAGAGGAGCAACAATTTGGCACTATCAGTCCAGACTGGTTGTGAGCCATATGCCATGGTAGCGGTACTAGAGAAGTTTGATTGATACTAAGTAAATTTGATTAATGCGGATAAATACCATTTCAAAATTTTTATGGTCTTTCTTTGTTCTCATTTTTATTCTTTTTGCTTGCTCTTAACAGGTCAAGGATTTCTCTGGAGGATGGAGAATGAGGATAGCTCTCGCCCGAGCTCTTTTTATACGACCGGCCTTGATGTTATTAGATGAACCTACTAACCATTTAGATTTGAATGCCTGTGTGTGGTTGGAGGAGGAACTCAAAACGTAAGTCTGTGTTTTTTCTTTGTAATGGATCACAAACGTCTCTCTTTTGTTGTAATAATCATTATCTTAATCTTAGTACTAGGCTTAGTGGGCTAAGCAGTCAAGCACCAGTTAAAATCAGTTCATTGATGGCCTTGGGTGTGTTGGGGCTTGTTTCTTGAGGGTGAATTTAAATTGAAAAAATTTTGTTTTGTTTTGATTTAAAAGATTGATGTGTTTTGTTGGGTTTTTTTTTTTTCTTTTTTTTTCTTGATTATTAATTGTTCAAAACATTCTGCAACCATTCTTTCATTTTAACTGCAGTAAACTATGATTTGCAACTTACTTTTTTTTTCTTTTTTAAACAGATACCCTCGTATTTTAGTCATCATATCTCATTCTCAAGATTTTCTGAATGGTGTCTGCACTAACATTATTCACATGAGTCAGAAGAAACTCAAAGTGTATGGTGTAAGTATATTTATTCGTTAGAAAGTTTTGAGCAAAGCATTATGAACTACTTTGAGTACAAGAAATTTTCAATTGATATTCATGGAGCATGATGAAATGAAAGGCCGAGTTTTAGTGCCTGTGCTCTCATCCGCAAGGTTGATTGAGCATGGTGCGATGTTCAGATCCCTTGAAGCGAATATATACTGACTCCAATGGTGAAGATTGACCATGATAATATCGCACTTGTATGTGCTGGTTTTATAGCTTGTTTCTATTTGTACTTTTTGTGTGAAATTACTGAAACATAGTTGATGTTGCAATATTTATTTTGCTCCCCCACAAACATAGCAGACTGACCATGATGACTCTTTGCTAATTAAAACAGCATGAATACTCTTTTTATTTTTTTAGTATTCTGCTGAGGCCCCTTGTAAATTATTTTTGTAAGGAGGGATGATATTTTTGTCATTGTAAATCATCTCTCTGCTGTTTGTGGTTTGATTTGTTCCCTCTTTTAACTAATTCTATCATCTTGATTTCATCTGGACTCCTCTATGACCCTCGTGTGTCATGGGGCACTAAAACCTCCAATAAACAAACAATATTTTGTTAGTTATTTAGTGCTTCTGGATTTTAAAAATATTTTTACGAATCAGTCAAAGCAACTTTCATGAAGCAATAAAGGGCCACACTGAAGTCAGGCACACAGAGTTCTGGCGACTGACACAAACAAAGGAATATGATGACACTTCGTTGCGTGCTCTCACTTCATGCTCCTTTCTTTATAAGAATCCAAATGACACAATTATAAACCGCTCTTTATTCCAATTACAAATAAATAATACAATAATATAAAGTCCTCTTCAGCCCTAAGAATCAAGTTCTTTTTAACTACTTGAATGTAATGGTGATTGATGCATTTAAAGCTCAATTGCGCTTTGGAACAAAGAGCTCACCCCTGTGATGATGATAATGTGTTCATTCTTCTGTTACTTAAAATATTATATGTTGTATTCTCTAAGTGAAGTTTTCACACAAAGTTGGTCAAAGCAAGGTACAGCCTTTGATCAGTTTAGCAAAATGTCCTTAGGTAAAGGATGCTGAATTCCAGTGGCTTGAATACTTGAGAGGAATATGATGACACCATTATCAAGGTTGAGTTACTGGCTTGAGCAAGTCATGAACTATGCTGCTGTACCTTTGAGCGACTGAGTGCTGATTCCTCTGGTGCAGACATTTATCTTTTAATGTAATTTTTATTTCTCAATCAGGCTAATCATGCTGTATCCTTTGAAAACACCATTGTTGTTGACTTGGTTTTCATTTATTTCATGTTTACACCACAAAGTTGTTAAAAAATTCTCATTGTCTTCTTTTTGTAAAGGAGATAGTAGTTTGATTAGTATACCAACTTTTTCAGTAAATGTGTCCAGTGCAACCTTCAACCCTTGTGTCAACATGTGTAAGGTGATGATAAGGAAGTAATGGCACAGTGCCTGGCTGTACGACTGTCAGGTGCAATGCTGCTCCACCCTTGAACGACCGAGTTCTGATTATTCATGTTGATCTTCTTTGAATTAGAGCAAACTATCCTTTGATTACCGGCAAGATTGGTCGGCAGTTCTGTGTAGTCTTACTTTATCCTCTCTCTCTCTCTCTCTCTCTCTCTCTCTTTCTCTCTATCTCTATCTCTATCTCTCTCTCTCTCTCTCTCTCTCTCTCTCTCTGTGTTGTGTCCTGTCTTATGTGTGTTTTAGCGGAAACCTCCTGTTTTTGTCTTACCATTTGGTAGATAAGTGTAGGATCAGATTCTAAGGTACTGTGTGTGGTCTTATACCACTGTGGAACTTTTTTCACATCCTTTAATGAAGTAAGCATTTTTGATGATGAAAGGAAGCCTGGGGTTCCAAGGTGCCCAACCCTCAATCCTGGTGTCAACATGTGTAAGGTGATGATAAGGAAGTAATGGCACAGTGCCTGGCTGTACGACTGTCAGGTGCAATGCTGCTCCACCCTTGAACGACCGAGTTCTGATTATTCATGTTGATCAGAAAGAAGAAACAATTGTCGTATGATTACCTTCATGATTGGCGGGCAGTTCTGCTTCTCATCTTTTGCACTGAAGCTAGTCTTAATTTTCCCCTCTTCTGTTGTGTCCTGTCTAATTACTGCAGGGTCAGATTCTAATGCGTTGTGCGTTGTGTAGTCTAATTTTGGATGGAGGCATCCCAGCTTGGCTCTTTTCTTCTGTTTCTTCACTTTAACACTGAATCTATTGTTGTACTCTCTCCCCTCTTCTCTTTTGTTGTGTTTTTGTTGTCTCTATTGGATTTCATTTTTCATCCTTTATTTCATGCCTTTCATTTTTCATCCTTTATTTCACACCTTACACTTCATAATTGAAGGTTCACAGGTTAGTTACTGTTGCTTTTTTTTTTCTCCCTCATACACAAAAATGAGTTTTTGATGCTGGGTCTTCCTGGACCATTGTTCTGTTATGGGTGGTGTCCAGTGTTTATTTTTGTCCGGAAATACAATTTTTGTTATAAATCATCTGTCTGTTGACAGTAATTCTCATTTAACTAATTCTATTATCATACTTTCCGACTTGGGTCTGGTGTCAACATGTGTAAAGTGATGATAAGGAAGTTATTGCACAGTGCCTGGCTGTACGACTGTCAGGTGCAATGCTGCTCCACCCTTGAACGACCGAGTTCTGATTATTCATGTTGATCAGTTAGATGAAGCAATTGTCTTACAATTTTCTGCATGCTTGGCGGATTGTTCTGCTTCTCTTCCTTTGCACTGAAGCTAGTCTTAATTTTTACCTCTTCTGTTGTGCCCTGTCTAATTACTGCAGGGTCAGATTCTAATGCGCTGTGTGTTTCAATTTTCATCCTTTATTTCATGCCTTACCCTTCATAATTGAAGGTTCACAGATAAGATACTGATGCATTTTTTTTTTCTCCTTCATACACAAAAGGGGATGTTAGATGATGGGTCTTCCTGGACCAATATTCTGATATGTATCTCGTGTTTATTTTTGTCCGGAAATATATTTTTTTGTCATTGTAAGTCATCTCTCTGCTGACAGTTATTCTCATTTACTAATTCTATTATCGCACTTTCCGACTTGGAACCTGGTGTCAACATGTGTAAGGTGATGATAAGGAAGTAATGGCACAGTGCCTGGCTGTACGACTGTCAGATGCAATGCTGCTCCACCCTTGAACGACCGAGTTCTGCTTATTCATGTTGATCTTCTTTGAATTAGAGCAAACTATCCTTTGATTACCTGCAAGCTTGGTAGGCAGTTCTGTTTACTGCACGAATGCAGTAATCTTACTTTTTGCTCTCTCTCTCTCTCTCTTTCTCTCTCTCTGTCTCTTTCTTTCTCTCTCTCTCTCTCTCTATCTCTCTCTGTGTTGCGTTCTGTCTTATGTGTGTTTAAGTGGAAAACTCCTGACTATGTCTTGCCATTTGGTAGATAAGTGTAGGATATGATTCTAAGGTACTCTGTGTGGTCTTATACCACTGTGGAACGTTTTTCACATCCTTTAATGAAGTAAGCATTTTTGATGATGAAAGGAACCCTGAGGTTCCAAGATGCCCAACCCTCAATCCTGGTGTCAACATGTATAAGGTGATGATAAGGAAGTAATGGCACAGTGCCTGGCTGTACGACTGTCAGGTGCAATGCTGCTCCACCCTTGAACGACCGAGTTCTGATTATTCATGTTGATCTTCTTTGAATTAGAGCAAACTATCCTTATTAATCCTAAGGTTACCTGCAAGCTTGGTGGGTAGTTCTTGTTTTTCGTTTTATGCACTAAAGCAGCAGTCTTACTTTTTTCTGGTGGGAGTCCCTGGTGGGCTTTTCTAGTTGTTTCTTTTCTTTTACACTGAAGCTATCGTCTTACTTTTTCCCCTTTTCTGTGATGTCCTGCTTTTGTTGTCTCGTTTGCAGCTCAATGCTCATCCTTTATTTCATACCTCTTGGTACATGACTGCAGGACCACAAGTTAAACGTACTGAGTACTTTTGTACACAAAGGGGGTTTAAAGATCTTGGGTCTTGCTGTACCATAATGCTGTTACTATCCCCAGGGCTCCTCTATGACCTCATGTGTCGTGGGGTGCTAAAACCTTCAATAAACAAACAATTACCGCTCTCTCTCTATCTATCTATCTATAAGCATTTTTGATGATGAAAGGAACCCTGGGGTTCCAAGATGCCCAACCCTCAATCCTGGTGTCAACATGTGTAAGGTGATGATAAGGAAGTAATGGCACAGTGCCTGGCTGTACGACTGTCAGGTGCAATGCTGCTCCACCCTTGAACGACCGAGTTCTGATTATTCATGTTGATCTTCTTATACTTCTATGCGTCAGAGGATTGTATACTTTACTTATCTGCTCTCTTTGTGGGCTCTTCTTGTTTCTTCCCCTTTGCACTGAACATAGCTACCAGATTTGTACTATTTTGATTTTTTGCACAATTGTCCACCGTTCCATTGTTGCTTTTGTTGATATTTTGTCATGTGCTCAATAAAGTTATTCCTTTTTTAAATTCCCCTCTAGCGTCTATGCACTGAAGCAATCTCTACTTATTCCTCTGCAGAATAGAAGCAGAGAGTGTCACTGCTCTATGCTCTTTTTTTTTTTTTCAGAGGGGAAGGAAGGAATTGTGATTCCTTCACTGTAGAAGGCCTCTTCAATTAATCGGTTGATTTCTTAAATGTAATTCACATACTGTTGAAGGAAGATATTTAATTCATTTCTCTTATTATTTTTTTTCCTTTTTTACTTTTATTCTGCAGGGTAATTATGATTCTTTCGTCCAAACACGATATGAACTTGAAGAAAACCAAATGAAAAAATACAAGTGGGAGCAAGATCAGATAGCAAACATGAAGGCGAGTAAAATTTGTTTTATTTTTTTGTTGGTAACCTAATAACCCTTTTTGGGGGTTGAGGATTTGTTTATTGTGTTACTTTGCAACTTTCCAAGATGTAACAAAAATGTTAAACCATTGTATACTTTGCAAATTTAGAGACTTGAACTAATTAAAGTTTTTCCCTTGAATTTTTATGTTATTTATATATTTCTTTTCCTTATGCGATGACAGAATTACATTGCCAGGTTTGGCCATGGCAGTGCCAAACTTGCCAGACAAGCCCAGAGTAAAGAAAAGACGTTGAAAAAAATGGTGGACTCCGGCCTGACAGAGAAGGTTGTCTCAGACAAGGTACCCACTTGTTCTTTTTTTCTTGTTGTTTTTGTTTTCTTCTTCTTCTTCTTCTTCTTCTTCTTCTTCTTCTTCTTCTATTGTGTCATGTTCTCAGCTTCTGAAAATATTTATCTCATGGATCCTTATGGTATACTGCAGTTTAAATTCCATCTCTCAGGTTTGAAATTAGTTTTGGGGAGGGGTGAGTGTTGTTACTTATTTCATTTCATAGGAAAATTGGTAATTTGAAAAAAATTGGAGCATGAGCATGATGGGAGGACAATTCAGTTTTATGCTCTGTGTGTCAATAACATACATTCATTTTGTATAAAATCTAGGCCTTTCTGCGCATGACACAAATTATAAATGTTAGACTGTACAATTGTGAAAGGCCTTTAGCTTCCTAATACCTTTTTTTCTTTCTTCTTTCTTCTCAGACTGTGTCTTTTTACTTCCCGAGTTGTGGTAAGATTCCACCACCTGTCATCATGGTTCAACATGTAAGCTTTCGCTATTCAGAAGGACAGGTATGTATGTGTATTGTGGAAAATAAATCCATCAATGTTATTATCTTCATGGTTATCTACATAAAAATGAATCTCTTTTTGGATTGTGAGCATTATAATTATTGTTATGATGAAAGGGGTTAAGTTGTTGGGTTTTTGTTTCTGAAATTTTCTTAGGGTTTGGGAAGGACTTAGCAAACAGTGGATCTCCCTTTGTTGAAAGGAGCAATACTGTTTAGGGATGAATTATGTGTGTCCTGGGGTTTAGGGTGAAATGTTTCTTTTGAAGTAATCATGGAAACAGACAAAATTTGGGATATGGTGAGAATTTACCCTCTGAAAATGATGACTTTAGGCTGCACCTGCTTAAAATTTGAAGTTTAGTTTTATTAATATTTTTATGGTTGCAAATTGCATTCTCTTGCATTTCAAAGACTGCTCTGTCATTAAAAAAAAAAAGGGGGGGGGGCGGGTTATTTTTTTGTTTGAAGTATATTGATAAAAAAATTAACCAAGCACTTGCTTTGTTTTGTGTCATTATTGAACAGTTTTTAAAACTCCAATTTCTATGTGTTGCAACATTGTGACCACTCCTCTGTGTTGGATGCTGTACATTTTTATGGTTTTTCAATTTGTTCTGATGTTTCCATATATTTGATACTCAAAATTACTCCTTTGCTTATACTTGTTTTTGTGTTTGTGTGTGTGTGTGTGTGTCATTGAATTCCTTTTGTCTAGCACTATTTAGTATAATTCCACTAATGCCTTCTGTTTCCCTTGTTCCTGCATAGCCTCTGATATACAAAGATCTGGACTTTGGAGTGGACCTTGATACCCGTGTTGCGTTAGTCGGCCCTAATGGAGCAGGAAAGTCAACTTTACTCAAATTGATTGTCGGAGAGGTTTGTTATTTTATTTCATCCTTCCATTCCTGGTCCTTTTCTCTGTAAGTTGTAACCTCCATATTTATTTAAATGAGCCTTTTTTTTATCAATTTGCAGAGCTACTCGGCTATTGTAATTTTCTTTTCTAAGGATAATTTTTTTGCGGTATGACGAAAGCACTGTCAGGGGCAACAATCTTTTTTCCTTAATGAAATAATGAATGTTCAAAACCAAATGTTTGAAATGAAAATAATGGACTAACATTATTTTGGATTCTTAGAAAGAATTGTATTGTTTTGCAAATGTTACTTTGCTGTCTAAAGATTTTTTGTTGTTTTTCTAGCTTGTACCAAGTGACGGCTTAATACGAAGACATTCTCACTTGAAAATTGGAAGATACCACCAAGTGAGTTTTATTCCTTACTTAGACTTAACTGTAGTTTCACTTACATTTTTGCTTTGGATCTTGAAATTTCCCTGCTCGCTTATTAAATCCCTGAGGTAAAAGCCTAAAATTAGAAGTTTCTAAAACAGTAAGTGGTTGAAAGTATTGATTTGGTTAGAAACATTTTAGCGTGGGCAGTACTTTTTTAGAGTGGTCTGTCCACTGAGGAATTGAAATTGGAGGCATCCTTGGTACCTCTTCAACTTCTGTTTCTTTTCTTTCCCTGAAGCTTTTGTCTTACTTTTTCCCCAATTCCTTTCTGTCCTGAGTCCAGTTTTTGTTGTCTTGTTTAGGTTACAGTGGTCATCCCTTATTTCATGTCTTTTGGTACATGACTGCAGGGTCACAAGTTAAACGTACTGAGTACTTTAGTACACAAAGCGGGTCTAAAGACCCTTGTTCCTCCTGGACCAAAATACTGTTGTTTGTGATGGCCATTGCTTATTTTTGTAATGAGAGATGATATTTTTTGTCATTGTTAATCATCTTTCTGTGGTGTCGATATGTGTTTTGAGAGATGATTTTTATTTTTTAATGTAAATCATCTCTCTGCCGTTTGTGGTTTGCTCTGTTCCCTCTTTTAACTAATTCTATCATCTCACTTTCCTCTGGGCTCTTCTATGACCCTTGTGTGTTGTGGGGCCCTAAAACCTCCAATAAACAAATAAATCAGAATAACCCTGGTCTTGGAACTCATAGATACTCACTCAGAATGAAATATAACAGATTCTTTTTTATCTTGTGTGTGTTTATGTGTGTCTGCGTGCTTGATAGAGAGAGAGTGTGTGTGTTGAGGTGTTAATGTGATTATGGTATTGCAATGATCTTTTTTTTTTTTAATTAGTCTTAATTTAGCACCAAGAGCATGCCGCCAAGGTGGGGATAGTTTGTGTGCATTATTACTAATATTATTATTATTATTATTATTATTATTATCCAGACACTACATTCTTGATGTTGTCGACAAGTCATCGACAATTAGAAAATTCTCGAGATTTTTACCTGTGTCTGAACCGGTATTGATAATACAGATACTGACTAAGTATTCTCGGTAATTTCTCAGCACTGATAATTAGCGGTACCGCCCGGCCCTAATTCATGGAATTAGTCTGGTTGGTAATTTACAACAGGAGAGCCATCCTTCTAACAAGGGAGGCTTTTGTGTCAGCAGGTCTTCTTCAGTCTTTTTCAGTGTCAGAGGCACTGAAATTATCATTGTGGTTATTATCCTGACAGTACAAATTTCTATGGAGAGACTGACTTGTACTTGTTTCAAAAGTTGGAAATGAAAACAGTGAATATTTTACCTTTATTTTAAGACATTTCTTTATTTTCTCCTTAGAAAATTCTTTGTTATTAATGATTTATAAAAAAAAAACCAACTAAAGTTTATTGGATTTTGGACTGATAAATTAACCACAAAGTCTGTATTGTGCTATTGTGTAATGTCCATTACTATTATCTCTGTTCAGGGTCCTTCTTGGGGACAGAGAGGAGTCGCGTCCCTTGGAGAAAACTGTGAAGGTCCTCTTCAAGCCCATCACATACTTTTTCCCCACTGCTGTCTCGACACCCAAAGAAGTGGTTGCCATGGCAATGATCAATAACGCAATAGCCCCACCCACTGAGGACTCCAAGCAGGAGCTGTATGAAAACAAAGCCATTCATTTCCTCTCCGGAATATCCAAAGGATGCAAAATGTCCAAAAGCCAGTCGGCTCCGTAACAACACGGAGTATGGCACATCGAGATGATGGAGGAGGAAGATGCTTTTGTGTTTTTGTTGCGTGTTTTTATTTTTCTTCAACAAATCTTTGGATGCAATGTTTTCCCCTATTTGTTTCTTCCCATACAATGCTTCACTGCAGCTCTATACTGTTCTAGGTGGACATCAAATGTTTCTGAGGTTCGTAATTCAAGATAGCACAAAGTTATCACCGCCATTCAAGACACACCTGAGATCAGACAGTGGATCTTATTATGCTAAAAGCTCTTTCAATACCTGCGGACCGAAATTACACAACCATTTTTTAGAGCACCATGAATTTTTTTTATTACTACCCAATATCTTCATGATATTTTTCAACAAAAAGAGCTATTGAGGACCTTTCAGGCCATATTTAACTGATTCAGTCCCACGAGCCGGTGGGACCGGCTCATGCTTTCGCATAAATTTACCACAAGCCGGTGTGAGCGGCTCGATAAAAACGAAACTAAATATCCACAGCAGTTTGTACGAAACTACAGCTAAATCTTGTACTGCACTCAGTATAACTTTAGCTTCCTTTTGCAATCTATTCGAATTTTAGAAAGACGAATTTTCATATTTTTTGCTGTTTCTCGATTCTTGTAGTTTTGTAGCGTTAGAATTCCTGATGGAAAACAAAAAATAAATAAATAAATACTCTTTGGATCTATGTGAAATTTTTTGTGAACATTGCTGACGAAATATACTTTTGGATTATGTAGCTGTAATAAGCCTCTGGGATGAATCAACCACTTGACTAGAAAGGTTAGTGAAAAATTATTGCATTTTTTTCACTCTCCCCATTTATTTTTTTTCAAACAAGCACTTACAAAACACACAAAGCTACGAAAATTAAATTTGATGGTAAATTTGAATTCTTTATTCTTTCCTGAAAACAATGATATACGACAATGTATATGTGTTTTGTTTACAAATGGTTAAAAATTGGTGTCTTTCTCTGTCACCTCCTTGTTGAAATCCATGACTTACGGTCCTGGTTGGGAAATCCTGTAAATTATACTGGGACTGAATCAGTTAAGTTTTACCTCTTTTTTTTTTCTTTTTTTTATTTATAACACCTAGTTAATCAAAATCTGAAAACCAAGATTACACAATTAATTTGCTCTCAAATTTTTTAAATGTATCGTTCCATGCGATAGTGTCAATACCTGGTCTGATCTCTGAATTTATAAAAGTATGAATTTTGTTTCCAAACTGACTGCTTCTGAATGTTTCATTAAGGTTTAGCCTTCCATTATTCCACCATGACTCTCCCTCTGATCAGGAAGCCTTGTAAATGAAGTATTTTAAGACATCCCATATAGATATTTGTTGCAGAAATTAATTCTCCTCAAATATGTTAATCTTTGATGTCGTTAGCAATTACTGCAACTGCCTAAACTTGGTTCAGAAGCTGGTGCTTTATTTCTGTCCGCAAGTATTTTCTTATTGATGACAAAAGTTTTCTGAGATGCTGAGCTGGTTAAATTGAAATCTGACATCTTTCTCATTTTCATCGTTGTGTGGTCAGATAGATTCTCTCTCTTTTGAAAAAATGAATTTGATTAAATAATTTTTTTTTCTTCCAAAGCTTTAGAAATACTTGTTCAGTCTCTTGAATATTATTCCAATGCAATATTATGCTAAAAATTAATATGTTATTTTTATATGAATAATACAAAGACCGAAATTTGTTTGGTTGTAGTCAGGAGGTTGTAGCCTTGTTGTATCCAAAGTGTAGCCCATTTGGCAGTTTGTCTTTTTTGGCCTTGTTTGCGTTTCCATCGATTACTCCAGAATATCATTCCAAGCATTATATTAAGATATCTCAATCCTAGAGCTTTATTGAAATACCCTATGATGCTTCGTGACTGTGGTGTCACACAAGTTTCAAAGTCTCTATAAGTTATTATATTCAGGCGGTTGTGACTTTAGATAGCTTCAAAGGAGTTCTGACTTGTTATAGTTATATTATATTATATTGTATCCTGCAAACTTCCTGCAACCCATACATACATCTGCATAAAATTTTTGTCTTTTGGTGCTCAATAAACTAGTCTTCAGTACTATATCTAGTGATTTTAAGGGAAAAATTATTTTATGAAATTATCAGCGGAGAACTTCATGTGACCAAAAAAAATCCATCTTTTATGTTTGTTTATTTGTTTGGGGTTGGGTTTTTTTGTGATACAGGGCATATGTTAACCATGCTGTACATATATGGCTTTAGACTGAATCCAAGAGGGACTTAATAAAAAGGAAAGGAAAACCTTTAATTTTGGCTGTTGATAGTCATTCTATTTTATATGAAAAGGGGGAAGAGAGATCAGACAGGAAGAGGGAAAAGAGTTTCTTATGCACTCTTCTATAAGGTGATTATCTTTGTCATTATATTGCTTATTCAAACACCAAAATTTGCTGTTTCCAGGATACCCATTCACTATAAAATCGGGAGTTTCTTTTAGAAGACCCAAACTAGTTGCATGAGTAAACGACACCCACTATTTTGTTAAGAAGGCTGCCAAATCAGAAGATTACGTAAACATCCCCCTCCCCCTCACTCCTCCAGCGATGCCAACCAGTACGAAAAATAAAAATTTTTAAAGTAAATACAAAAATGCGATCATAGGGGGGGGGGGGGGAACTCTGAGTCAGTGATCATGTTACAAAAATCGGTATGGAGCTCCTTCAAATATCCTGTTTAGTTAGCGGTAAATTCCATTGGTATCGTTTCGCGTTCTTGGTATCGTTTCGCGTTCTTGGTATTCGATATTGCTCTCAGAATTTTGTTCCTGAACTCATTATTTAGTATAATAGTAGTCAGTGCATATCAATACGATAAAAAGGAAGGGTGAATACTATCACATTATCTTAGCTGTCGCCCAGGCCATATTAAAGATGCTTTCAGGGTCCTCACCAGGTCGAAAATTTTATTTTGGAGAAAAAAAGCGGGAAAATGCAGTTGGGGAAAAGATAGAAAAGGTGCTCAACTTCTGCAGTTCAGCCATGTCAACCATTAGGGTCGCAAATGCAGCTGGTCAGCAAAAAATCAGTGACTGGCACGACTTTTATCGAGTCTTTGGAGAACCGATGATGAGACTCAGGCTGAAAGGCAATTAATTAGTGAGTGACAGGTTGTGGATGTAACAGGGAAGAGATGTGATGTAAAATGTTGTAAGTGGATATTTCATTCTTTCCTTTTGGATATATTACAATTGGATTACTACTGCATCTTTTGACGTTTGGATTATTGCCTTCACCCCAGGTCTTCTTAGCATTCTATCATCTGATGGTGTATACGCATTTTTTTATTGAAATACACATTTTTTATCAAGAAAATACACATATTTTAATTACTTGGTTGGCATCTCTGCTCCCATCCAGCCCTCCCTACAAAAAAAAATTGAATTATTCTAGACGGATTTTAATGTTTGATGTTAACAGCATTAAAGATGGGTATGAGAGCCCACCTTATCCTTCTACTGACTACTATTCATAACTCTGGTGAGGAGAAATTTTCTTGATAAAATAAACCTTTCACAGCTTGCTGTGGAATAATACCTTCACAAAGTTTTGTGATGTATGGTCCTAGTCTTTGTTGTTTTGAGATCCATAAGGCTTTTGCGGAAGAGACAGAAAAATCTGTTCTTTGATATATTGACTAGAGTTAGATGATGCTGGGTTCAAATCCACATTCTCTGCAAATTGATGAGTCATTCGGTTCTTTTTCTTGTTTTTGCATGTCACTTTTTCAGTGTTAATACTAGTACTCCCTAAAATGAAGAACATGAAATAAATTTTTAAAAAGACGTTTTTTAAGCATATGAGTACGTAGGTTGAAATTTCCTTTCCGTATTTAACAGGCTCATATTTATATTTATTGCTGTGTTTATTTTGGGTATTTCAAAATTTCAATCCTTGAAACAGGCCCCTGGCTTTGTCTGTATTTACGAGCGTAAAAATTCAGAATTTTGGGGGGCTTGAATAAGAGAGTTGGCAGTTTTTGTAAGGCTATATTTCTAATCCAGTGATCAGTACAAACTAAAACATTATATCAAGATTATATCCATCAATATTATTGCACAAATGTTTTCATTTTTTTTTTTCTCTCCATTACTGTACCTGCTTCTTTTTGAGGTATCCATTTCATCTATTTCCTGTTGTCTTTTTCCCCTTGATAAATCCTTTATCTTCATCTGTATTTTTGTGATATGTGTATAACCAATGTTTCCTGAGCATTGCTCATGAAAAGCCATTGAGGATGTAAACTCATAAGTTCTTTAAAATATTGTTATGAAAATAATGTGGGATAAATTGTTATCTTATTTATGATGCTCTTATGTTTACACATTCTTTCTATTTAGTCATTTACCTTTTGCTCTGTTCAATGTCAATTTCAGCTTGAGATTCCTAGATCATCTCATTGTTTCCAAACTGCAAGATTTCCGTAACGTACACATGAAATTGTGTGACTTACAGGAGTCTTGCAGTAAAGTGACGATTGGGATTGAAATTGCCCTTCTGCATCCAGCACCTCAAAATTTCATTCTGGCAAGAAGAATTGATTGATGCTTCAAATTTTGGCGCTCTGTCCGGCAGATCTTGATCATTTATTTAATTTTCAGCTAAAGCTATTTTAGGCAACCAAATGAGGTTTTTGTATCCTTTATGCCCTGGTACTTGGGTTTTTAAGAAGGGGCAATAGTTTTGACAATGTAACATTTCAGTACCGGTAACGCAAGGGCAGATATTTGTGGGCTTTTGTCTTTAATTATTCATTCTATGCATAATAGATATGGAGTATGTCTTCATTGCACTAACACTTTCCCCTGTTAATCCCACCGGAGTTTAAAGAAATAATTGATTAAGCTTGTAATTGATTCAGAATTTAGAGGGGAAAAAATAAAGAAATCACAGCAAAGCCAAAAAAAAACTTTCATATTCATTGTGGTCTGATTCTTCATGTAATGTACTCTCCTCAAGACTTTAACACTTATGATTAAAAGTTTCAACCATGACCCCCCTTATTTTTGTAAGGAGGGATGATATTTTTTGTCATTGTAAATCATGTTTGTTTATTTTGTTTTCTTTAATTGAGAGCAAGGAGGCAAAGCTTTCAAACAAAGAATTTTCTGGAGTACCGTAAGCTTCCCATTTTATTTTTATTTTTTTAGTGATGATAAATTATATATTTGTCTTAAAGGCTACTTTTCAGTGTTTTCATTCATTCATTACAGCTTGAAATTTTCTGTCTTTATTGACCATTCTCTTTGATATTAAAGTAATTTATATCCTTTTCCACAAAATCATGACATTTTATACGTTTTTGTGATTTCTTTTTTTTTTTTTTTTTTTTTTTTTTATCATTGGATGTGCACTGTAACAAATATATATATATATTTGATCGAGAGAGACTTATTCGTATGTTACTGCTTTAAGCAATTACTTGTAAGATGTCCTTATGATATTTTGGGGCTGTTTGAAAAGAATAAAATTCTTGCAGAGTGTGGACACTTTGAGTGATTTTCTAATTCATTATGATGATGATTATCATGGTCATTGTTAATGAATTTAGCATCTCAAATTTCCCAGTTTTATTCTCTCGTTTAACTAATTCTCTCATCTTACTTTCCTCTTGGCCCCTCTATGACCTTCAAGTGTCATGTTGCCCCAAAACCACTAATAATAACCAACAAACTAACTTTGGCAGTTGCCTGGGCTATCTGCTTGGTGTGCAATCTCTCATCCACACATAAGTCCCACCTTACATACAACTTGACACTTCTGTTTCTTTTCTTTCACTGAAGCTTGGGCCCCAGGCCTTTTACACCCAGTTGTCTCATAACTGGGCTGTAAAGCCAAAGGGGCAACATAAAAACTTCATT
>JBCIKM010527800.1:0-18568 GCA_039654465.1 Melibe viridis | reverse complement strand
GTGTGTGTGTGTGTGTGTGTGTGTGTGTGTGTGTGTGTGTGTGTGTGTGTGTGTGTGTGTGTGTGTGTGTGCTTGCGTACTGGAGAGAGAGAGAGAGAGAGTGATAGAGAGAGAGAGAGAGAGAGAGAGAGAAAGAGAGTAAAGAGAGAGTATAAATTTTAGATTTTAAGTATCCCCAAGTCTTGAAGATTCTTATTGGCTGCAAATGTTTCATGTAAGGCTGACACCCCCCCCCCCCCCAAAAAAAAAAAACCAAACAAACAAAAAACCACAAAAAAAACCACAAAAAAACCACAAAAAAACAAAACAACAAAACAAAAAACCCCCAAAAAACTAAAAAACAACAACAAAAACAACTAAAAAAAAAACAACTTGATATTTTACTCTATAATATTTCCCTGCATCAGGTGAAAGTGAAGGCCATGAAATCCCATGAAGACCGCATTGACCGGCTCCGCCTGCAGGGGGAGCAGATGGATCGAATCTACGCTTGCGGAGGGCTGCCGAAGACCAAGGTGGACGACCTGGTGACCCGGTGGCAGGCTGTGCTCAGCAAACTGGGTGGGTGGACTAAGGCATCAAATTGTTGTACTAGGAGCCTCAGCAAAATTAACAAGTAGTTCTATTGTTGTTCTTCTCCTTCCTCTTTTTTCTTCGAATGGACATCTATTGCTCTTGTCCAATGTTGACAATGAAGTCTGTAGTCCTCCAAAGGTCCCCAGCTCACCAAAAAGAGTTTCCTATAGGATTGATCGGCCACTGCCTATGTCTCAGACTGAAAAGGCAATTGATGAAAGGTTTATAGAAGTGAAGGCATGACACTTTTGGAAGGATTTGTCGGTTTGTTTTCCTGATTTTTTTGCACTATTTCTGGTCATCTAGTTGAGATTCTTTTGGTAGCTTACTTTGTGGCCTAATTGATAGTGGCTAAGGCATACATGTTGCTTTCTGTGAGCCAAAGAAGGGGAAGATCATCTGCAAAATTTAATCAGACTTTGATTGAATCCTGCTCTGTGTCAATTGGTTTCTCAATTAATCTCACTCCATCAGGGTTTATGATGTCTGTAGCAAATTTTATACAAGAAAATTTCAAACAAGCTACATAAGAAAATGAAAGACAACTTGACCATTTTTTTAAATAATTAGGCTGAATCTGAGTGAGCCTGAATTATATTAAGGTAAAAATATGAGTTTTGTGGTTTTACGCTGCAGTTAATACCTTGATGGTTCCAGTCATTCTTTGGGCAAACCAAAGAGATGAGTTCTGTCATGGGATTTTACAGAAATATTTAGGCCTGTGGCGCTAACTTGAACCTAGGCCATTATCTCTCCACTGCACTCTGTCCTATGCTCATGTCCGTATTCTTTGCCATGTTAGTTGTCTCTGTGGGCTGTCTGTAATGAAGTGATGCCATGCTTCATCAACAAACACACAAACCTGCAAGTCTTGCCCTAGAGGGCTTTATTTACCTGTCAAAATGTTTATCTCCCTATCGACTGTTTAACTGGGTAGCTTACTCTATTTTTTAATGTAATTGTTAAGATATATAATTATCATTTCACTTTACTCTTTATTGTCTGTATTGCGGTCTATGTGTCAGGTGTTCTTCAGCCTACCTTTTCTACTTTCCTCGTGTGGGTTCAGGTCAGGACCTGGAGGGTGTGTTGTTTATTAGTTGTTTGCACATAAATTTTAAGTCAGGCAAAAACAACAAAAACAGAACAATTTCAACTCTCGCCTTCTCCCTCCCCTTCTCCCACCCCGACCCTGCCACTCCCCAGAGAGTCGTCAGCAGAGCTTGCAGGCTGCCGTGGACAAAGCCCCTCCCAAGGGCTTCCTAGAGGCTCTGGCCCTCCTCAGCACCTGGATTAGCCAGCTGGAGGCCCAGGTGAGGGCAGACAAGGTGCAAGTCTCCTCCTTGACTGCCATGACAGCACAGCTGGACGCCTTCAAGGTCAGTGTCTGCAGAGTTTCATCTGGCTTCACATCTCAATCTTAGTTGTAGATTTGAAGGAACTTAAAAGAAGAAAATAAAGTAGAGATAGAAGGGACACCATTTTGAGAAAGCAAAAAGGGAATCATTGTCTGTTGTATAGCCTATGACCCCTGGGTTGCACCATTTGGTAAGTCACTATACCACACTAATCTCATCTAATTGGAGATGGATGTAAAGCTCTGAGGTATCCCTGCTTACAGACAAAATTGTCTCCGTCTGAAAAACGTAAACATGACTAGAAGGTGGCCTGTGCAGTCACTTGTGTTAATTTAGTTGTCTGCAAGGCTTAGAGCAAAATGATTACTTTGGTTGAGTGCTTTATAAATTGTCGCCATCCAGGAAAACTGTAGTCTGTCAAAAACACTACTTCTCTGGAGGAACAAAAAAACCAAGTGTTTTTTGACTGATACAATAACATTCTACATATTTTAGCTGTTAAATAATGGGAAAATAAAAAGTGATATTGCTATGGCACCAAGCGACGTAGATCTGCAAAGGGAAATAATTGAAGTATAACGAATAAAACATGTTTGAAAAATTTGACATACTGAAGTTTTTCTGGACAGTGATGAAATGCTTCACTATCTATTATCGAAATGAATGATCTGGAGTTATCTTTCGACTCCTTCTTGTTTCACAGGACCTAAGCAGAGAGATGGCAAACAGGGCGCCTAAGCTGGAGCAGGTCAACCAGACAGGCAAAGAGCTGATGGCCAAGTCCACGACCACTTCAGAGAAACGGGCGGAGCTGCAGGCTGACATTGACCAGCTCAACGGGCAGTGGACTTCTGTGTCCACCACCCTGGAGCAGCGTCAGGCTAAGTTAGAGAAGGCCATCTCTCACTTGAGGCAGTTCAAGGTGGGTAGATTGCTCTTTTGAAAATTAAATTTTAAAATACCCAGAGGGAGCCTGCCCTGTGTTCCACAAGTCTCTGAAAATTTTCAGTGGTATTCTGAGATGAGATTCCTGTAAAAATATGGCCACATCTTTGCTTAACATATTTAATCAAAAAAAAATATAAATGTATGTTATGGGTGCCTCTATGACCCTTGTGTGTCGTGGTGCCCTAAAACCATCAACAAACAAACAAACAAACTATATGTTGTTTTGTTTTTTTGCAGTGAAATGCAGTATGTAATATAAGGTTTAACAGAAGATGAGTTATGCCAGCTGAATGGCAAATTATATCGTAGACCTTTCCTGGACAGAAAAAAAACCCAACTATGATTTTCTGTCGCTCTTTCCTTGGTTTAGCACCAGATGGAGGGTTTGGTGCAGTGGATGGATGAGATGGACGTCTTCCTGCACACGCCTGACCCAGCCATGGGGGACCTGGTAGCTCTGCAGGCACAGCTCAATGAGTCAAACGTATGTATCTATGTCTTCGACACACACACACACACTCACACACACACACACACACACACACACGCACACGGACATACCCCATCATGATCCTAAGGGGACATAGTTGCTCTGCAGGCACAGCTCAATGAGTCAAACGTACGTATCTATGTCCTCGACACACACACACACACACTCATACACACACACGCACACGGACATACCCCATCATGATCCTAAGGGGACCTAGTTGCTCTGCAGGCACAGCTCAATGAGTCAAACGTACGTATCTATGTCCTCGACACACACACACACACTCATACACACACACGCACACACACACGCACACGCAAATGGACATACCCCATCATGATCCTAAGGGGACCTAGTTGCTCTGCAGGCACAGCTCAATGAGTCAAACGTATGTATCTATGTTCTCGACACACACACACACACTCATACACACACACGCACACGCACATGGACATACCCCATCATGATCCTAAGGGGACCTAGTTGCACAGCTCAATGAGTCAAACGTACGTATCTATGTCCTCGACACACACACACACTCATACACACACACGCACACACACACACACGCACACGCACATGGACATACCCCATCATGATCCTAAGGGGACCTAGTTGCTCTGCAGGCACAGCTCAAGGAGTCAAAAGTATGAATGTATGTCCTGGGCACACACATTCTCTCACATTCCACTCCCTTTTCGTGGCCGCTCTCTCCCTCCCCCTTTTTCTCTGCCAGTTTGTTTGTGACTATGTTTCTTTCTTTTTGTGTATACTTGAAAGTGGTTTTGTCCAGTCTTTTTATTTCTTTCTCAATCTATCTGCCTGCTCAACTGCTAAGCTTTCTCTTTCTTGCTATCAGTCCACTAAATTGTCAAAAATTTAGATTGTTTTTAATTTTTGTTGATTGATGCATTAATTTGTTCATTCTTTCTTTCATTTTTTTCTCCTGTCTTATGAGAAGAGTTGAAAATATCCTAAACCTATTATCATGGAAAAAAACGCTATTTCACAGTTAATAGAATTCATCAGATGTGATGCTCAATTTGGTGAATGAAAAATGGAATTGCAAAAAGTGTACTGTTTTTGAACCAGGTTGTATGTCCTTTATAACAGTACCGATGTAATGGTGTACACTGGGTTCACAGTAGTGAGAGACAGCTAAGCAGAAATTAAAATAGCTCATTGTTTGGTAATGTGCAATACATTCAATTTACTTTTACAGGGAGTTCAAGATGACATTAAAACCCTGCAACCCAACGTCAAGAATGTCAACTCTGTGTGGAAAAGTTTCCTCTCTGATTCCTCCGTGCCTTCTTTCAAGCAAGAGGTTGAGCAGGAGATGCAGGAGCTTAACCAGCGCTGGGACACGGTACTTCAGCTGGCAATGGAACAGAACTCCCGCCTGGAAGACTCCCTGGAGCACAGCAATGCCCTCTACCAGAGCATTGAGGCCTTGAACCAGTGGCTGATGGAGGTCAAGGAGAACCTGGCCAATAAGGACTACTCCGTGGAGAATCCTAATGACCTCCTGGTGAAAAATAAACGCTTTAAGGTAAGCATTCTTCTAACAACCTTTGATCATCCACCATTTTGGGTAAGGAATATACAAATCTTGACTTAAGTTATGTTTTTAGCAAGGCTGAATGGTGCATTAAGAATAAATTAAATAGATGCATTTAATATGTGGGACAAATAATAAGAAATCAGATTTTCTCAATAAAAAAAAACAAGAGCAAAAGCAAAATTTTAATTCATTAAGCTGTTCGTGCCCATGATTCTGTTGGATTACAAGTCTTAGTTGCTGAAAACTATTTGTTCATGCCCATATAGTCTTCTCATTTGCTTCTCCTGGGGTATCAAGAGGGAAAAAAAGCTCATAACAACACATTTGTGGAAGATAGAAAGTATATATAATGTGAAAGAGGAATCACTTTTAATGTTTCAAGGGGGAAATTATTTCATGTTTTATATTACAATTCATTCAAGGTTATTATAAAAAGAAATTCTCTTCTTTTTTTAATTTTTTTCCCTCTACCATTAATTCTTAGAAGTGTTTTATCATCACAGAATGCTGTCAGGTGTACCATAGTATTGTGCCATCAAGAGTCACTTTATCCATTCATTGTCTTGTCTGTTTATCAGAATTTGAAGACAGAAATGGACACCAAGGAAGCGGAGGTGACCAGCACCACAGAGGAAGCCAATCGCATGCTGGCTGATGCCCCCGCTGGATGTTTGCAGGTGAGTTCTCGACCTCAGGAATAATCATCAAACAGTTAATGGCATTCACTCACCAGAAAGACAAAGCTGCAGAAGGCAAGGAAAAAACAGCAAGGTTAGAAGATTTGTGAGGGGGTCTTGAATCTTTGTCTGCCATGGCAGCGATGGCCGCAGACAAAATAGCAAGGTATACCTCCAGCTCAAGCACACTCAATGCTTCCTATCTTTGGATCAGTGACTTCTTGCATGTTGAATGGAATGGTCTTGGTTTGAATCCCACGAGAGGAGGTCTTTCTTCTCCTTATAATGGGTACAGACTACTTCATAGAAATAGCCTAAAACAAGGTAAGTCAGCAAACATACCTTTTCTTTATCTTTGCAAATGCTGCTGTGATTGCAGCTTAGAATTAATAATGTTCTGTTGTTGCATTAATTTACAAATCTGGTAGACTTATACATACCTTTTTCTTCTGTCTTCAAGGATCTTGCTCGTCTATTGATGCGTCTAAGTGCCTTATGGGAAGATGTGAAGACCCGCGTCGACCGCTACCACAGCCTGTACCGGACAGCGGACGAACAGTGGAGGGAAATGCAGGCCTTGCTGGAGGTATGGAAGTGAAGGTGGAGGAAGACGGGGGTGGCATGGGAGGGTAAGGGGATGGGAGGAGAAAGGTAAATGTTAGATGGATTGGAGGGATAGGAGATTGGGAGGAGAGGAGGAGGAGGATGAGAGGCAAGGAGAAGGAGGATAAGAGGGGAACATGAGATAGAAGAGAGGTGGAGGAGGATAGGATAGGACAGGTGAAGGGGAGATCTGACTAACAAAATGAACTGCTCTCAGTCATTTAGTCATTTGCTAAGTCCATCATTCGCATGATTTCATTCCATTTTGTTTAATTTGTCAATTCAATTTTATCTCATCATGTACTCCTGATCTACACATTTCTACACATTATTCGCTTTATTAAAAATTGTTCCTTGTGCTTAATATCTGTTATGATCAAGGAAATTGCTTAAGCCCTACTCAAACTATTTAGAAATAAAATTAAATATCAATTTTGTTAAAAGATTTTATTGAGGGTCTTTGCTGATCTTGAAACTTTCATGTTTGCATTTTCAGGAGGACCGACGCTACCTGCATTCTCTTGAGTTGAAGGTCAGAAAATCCTCAACTTCCAATTCTGACGCCGAGGACATCTCAGAAGAACTGAATGTAAGGATATGTGTCCATGTCAAAAAGCAAAACAAAAAATGTCCACTGATGAAAAGATGTCTAGGTTTTAGTTTCCTGTAATTAAGTAAAATGTAAAGACATCATATGACAGCTTTAGAAGATGCACTTTAAAACATTATCCTCTGCTTTTTTGCTCTCAAGTTTTTTGGTTGCTATCAGCAGATTTGGATCCTTAGATCTACTTGAACATGACATTGTCTCCGAGGCCCAGAGGCAATGAACAGTTCCTATCAAATTTAATTGACCATAACTTTGTGGCTATTGTACACAAACACTCTGGATTTCCCACATGCAAAGTAAAGAATATTAAAAAAAACAATAATGTTGCGGTTTATTTGTTTTTTTAAAATCAATTTTCATTGTCTTTTTTATTTATTTATTTTTTTTGACAAAGAGCAACATAAATTTAACTTGGTTTTTCAAATTTTAGCTAAGTCAAAACTTTTCATTGCCTCTGTCTTCATAACTATTCATAGTCCTTCTTACCACCATCTCTTAGGAATTTCATATTATCCATTGTATGACTTAATAAATCTTAATTTCCTTTCCCAACAGCATTTTTCAATATTATTTATATCCTTATCCAATATTTTTTGTGATTTATAACATCTGTAAAATATCTCTAAAAACGACTAAAGCAATTCTTATGATATCTGATCTTATCCTATCTGATGTGTCCAGGACATGGAGACACACCTGGCAGACTACAAGTCAGGCAACCGTGAGCGGATAGAGACGCTGGCAGGGCTGCTGATGGACAACTCCATCATGGTGGAAATTGTACGCAGGGAGCTGGAGGACTTCCTGCGCAAGCACGAAACCATGGAGATTGAGGTGATTAGGCAGGCCATGCATGTGGGCACAGAGTGCGGCAAGGAATTAATTCCAACATTACCGCTACTTCTACTTCCACAACTACAACTACTTCTACTACTACCACTATTACTACTACTGTTGCATGTGCCACCAAACTACCAGTACTACTTTTGCTTCTATAAGAACTACAACGAACACTTCTACTATTACTTCTACAACTACTTTTACTACTGGTATTGAAACTCGTAACCTATTTGTTTTAGATCTTTTGAACCTAACATCTTGGCATAGGCATATTATTTTATTTCTGTTACCTGCCTTGGATCTGTTGGTCTGGAGTATTTGTAGCATGATGTGGAAGAGGGTGGACAAGCATCATGTAAGACACTTTGCTCTTCTTGCCTCACTGTAATCAGGTTTACAATAAATCCTTGGGAAGGGGTTTGTATGCGCCTTTCACTGAGGTCTTTAAGAGTTTTAGATACCGCATCTAAAGATCTAATATATGCATTCATCTTTGGGACACATGCTAATGACTGCTGTTCCCCTTGGGATTGGATTGAAATGAATTAAGAGATTACAAAAAAATGGTTGAGAGCATATTGTACATTCATAATGTATTTGCAGTATTCATAAATTAATTGTTATCATCATGCCTCCTTGCAGGCCCAGAAGAAGATGCAGCGTCTGGAGACGTCCATTGAGAGAGCGCAGACGCTGGAACGGCAGCTGCTGGAGATGTCCCAGTGGATGGTGGATGTGTCCCAGCTGCTGCAGTCCCGCCTGGACGCTGACATGCTCAGCGCTGATGTTCCCGAGGAGAATGAGGTGAGGCCATTGTGTGCAGATTGGATCTTAGCAGTATACAAATGGATGATTATCAAGGACACGATGAAGGCACAGTGGTGAGAAGTCACAAAGCCACAGAAAGATGTTATTCTTTTGATTGTCTCAGTGCCTTAGAATCAGGAGTAAACAAACTGGCTCTCACTTGTTTATATAACTGCAGCTTGCTACTAGACTCTGACAGAATTTCCAACCTCTTATCATGTTGTGTTATTTTTTAGTTAATTTTTCTTTTTTTCAAAGCCTTTTCTTAATAACTTTTTTGCGTCTGAGCAGATCGTTTTCAAATTTTGAGTTCTCAATGAGACAAATTTTGTACCTTTTAAATATGATATTTTTTCACACATATTTGAAGGATAAATAGGTGTTTTATATACTACAAAGCAGGCAATTTTTCTTATTTTTCCTCATATTCATTTTAAAATATAGCCGGAGAACAAAACAAAAGTCACACAAGGTTGTTTGTTTATTAGCCAAAATTTGAAGTGGTTATAACGAAGCAAAAAAAATTTAAACCACAAACTATTGTAATAGTGCTCATACATCGCACCTCTTGTAAACTTATGCTTTCTTCTGGTCCAGACTCTACAGCTGGAATTTAAGCAGCAGGAGGAGCTGCTGGAGGAGATGGAGCGGCAGGTGGCGGAGTACAAACACCAGGGCAAGATGGAGGCCTCGGCACGGCTGGAGCAACAGACTCAGCTGCTCAAGGTACGGTGGCATTTTTATCTTCATCAGTCAATGCTGGAATGTCACAGCTTGTGATAAGTGCTGATAATCATCCACAGATCTGCCGATGTCGGCTTTCGTGTGTTTTTGTAGGCTGTTTTTCATACCTATAAATGTGAGTTGTCATTTAGTTAGCTCTAATTTTTTTATAAAAATTTCTGCATTGCAACCGACTCAGAAAATCCCCCCCCCCCTTTTTTTTGTTATTGTTGTTGTTGTTTGTTTTAGTTTTTTGCTTGAAATCAGAATTGTGTGATAAATATGAAATAATGTATTACGGATTAGCAATGCTTTTGTTTGACTCTAAAAGTTTTCACAAAACAGCAAAACTTTTTTGGGTTTCATTTTTGTTCTTTTAATTTTTTCACACAAAGCTCTTTGGTTTAATGTCAGGAGCAAATTTTTAGTAAACTGAAACTTTCAGATGCAACTTCAAGTCCACATTCATACCAACTCTCCCTGTCCACAGAAACACTTTGCAGAGGTCCAGGTCAAGTTCCACAAGTTCCAGCGCCCTGCTGACTTTGAACCCAAGATGACCCACGTGTGGCGAGAGCTGGGCACCATCCAGGGCCGAGTGCACCTGTTGGAGGTGCCCAGTGACGACCAGGTCGCCATTCAGGAACGGCACGACAACTGTATGGTGAGTCGCCTCACCCCACCCAGCTTGTTGGCTTGGCATGAGCAAAGCGATGACCAGATGGAACTCTCTTAGTCAGGCCTTTGTCTTTGCAGATGGTGAAGCAAATCTGCTCACCACTGTCTTTCTATAAGTAAAACTGATGTCTTTATAGATAATAATTCAAATCTATTCACTACTCTCTCTCTATATGTAGATTCAAGATTTACTACCAAAGGAGTATTCAGTATTAGTTACGTTGGCTGAAGAAAATGCAGTTGTTTATGAAGTGAGTTTTGAGTGGATAAGACATTGAAAGAGAAACTTAATTTTTAATTGAGAGTGAAACAAAATGTTTTTTACAATATCAAAAAAAGTTAATGGCCTCTTATAAGATACTAAATAGACAATCACTCTGAAATGATCAGAATATAGAAATCAAGAAGAAGCCATTAAAAAAATGCAAAAAAACACCACAATTTTAAAAAGAGAAAATTAAATAATCATACCAAAAAATGGTATTAAGTAGGTGCTTATTCTTGGTATGTAGTAAAATCTTATTTGGACCTTATTGTATATGATGCTCTGTAGGAAATGTAGAATGCCTTCGTATTATAGTGGATAATTCTTTGTTCTCACTCTCATTGAAATGAAACATCCTATTGCATGTTTTTACATTTAACAACTGAGCTTCATAGCAGTCTCCTTTTTAGCCATCTTAGCAACATCTCCTTTTATTTTTTTGGAAAACCTAGTATTTTTATTGCTTTTAGATATTTAGGGATAATTTTGAGAAAAAATTCTAATCACTTCTCACTCTGCATTCCTGGAGGTAATGGATTCTTTCAGATGATGGTAAGGGTTTGGATCTTACAACTTTTAAAATGGAAACTATGACGGAGCTCCTTTGCAAATCTGCCTAGACCCCGTACAATTTTTCAAACCTCTTGTTACTAGCTTTTTCAGAGGATATGACAAGATTTCTGCTCTTCCCTTTCTTTTCCTGTGTAGACTTCCACAATTGATACTGCTTGTTTATGTCTCTATGTGGAGAAAGAGGGAGTTTTGGCTGTATTAAGATTGAGTCAATGAGAAGTTGATGAAAATTCTTCCATTTGTTTTCTTTAATAAGTTTGCTGTTTATCAAATGGACATTTGTTGTTGCAACTAATTCAAAAGTGGTTTAAGGTAAATTTAGAATTAGAAGGATGAGCAAAAACTGGTTATTATTCTTAGCTGGTTATAGACTGACTTTGCGTTGTTCAACAAAGTACCCTAGACCAGTATCCAAGTCAGTTTGCCAGTAGTATGACACAAGCATCTCGTTGTTGAAGGAGAAAGTAATAAAACACTTTAGTATGGTACTATTTATCTTTGCTAAAATAATTGTATGAGAAAATCCTATGATAAATACAACATAAGAACACATATAAATTACAACATGAGCATGCAAATCTTTGTATTACAATCCAGTCTTTGATTTAAACAGTATTTGCAACAAAAATATTCGGGTGATATAGAAAAAGGGGTTTTTGGTCTGGCTGTCTAAAAGCTTTAGAAGAATCTTTGTTCAGTTTTCTGTCTGAAAAACTAACTTGGAAAAAAAACAACTTGCTAAGTCCCAAGTCTCCTTTTTTTATCTTTACTAACAGAATTTAGTTCCCGTTATGTTAACTGATTTAGTCCCTTTTTTATAGTAAAAATTCAGACTTACTTATTAAAACTTTTCTTCAAGCCTTGAAAACCAGTTGCATGGCCCTCCCTAACCAATCGAAATCCAGACTGTGGAATGATGAAATGAATTTGACACATCTGCAAATAACACAAACTATGAAGGAAGTGTCTTAGCTGCTGATGTCAAAGATAGATAACAACTGCATGAAACTTTGGATTTTTTTTTTTGCACCTGCCTCTCCTTCCTGCGTCCAGAAATACTACAAGACCATGAGTGAGCTGAAGCCTGAGGTGGAAGCAGTGCTGAAGGCAGGGCGACAGATTGTGGAGAAGAAACAGGTGGACTTTCCCGACTCACTCAGTAAACAGCTGGATGCCATCAAACAGCTCTACAATGAACTCGGGGCTCAGGTAGTGATTCTTGGAGAATGATCCATGTGTTTTGGGTGTATGTACGTTCAAGGTGCACTATGATCCATGTGCTGTTGGTGAACTCACACCTTACACAATGATCCATGTGCCATTGGTGAACGCACACCTTGCGCTATGATCCATGTGCCGTTGATAGTCAACCCTGTGTATCCCGGATTCCAAACATATGCGTCCATTTGGTGTTGTGTACAAATTTTATTTTATTTTTTTTTTATATTCAAATTCTTCACGTTTTAATTTTTTTTTTTTTCCCCTTCATACTTACTAATTGTTTTTCAATTTTTTTTGTTAAGTTCATTTGTTTTACACCATTTTTAATTTGAAATCATGCTTGTTGAAATTGTCCTCCTATATTGAAATTTTCTATTAATGGGGAATGCTTTGAAACAAGTGAATGGATTGTTTTCCCTTTGACTGGGTTAGTGGAATGGAAACGGATTCCCATATGATCATGTGAATTAATCTAACAACTGTGGAAAAATTGGCTCGTTATGTACCTGATTATCTAGGAATGACCAAGTAGTGAATGAATAGCATGGCCTTTCGTAACAACATTTATATGCAACTCAAAAGAAGCATGTTGAGTTCATTCATACCATTTTTACTGGAGCATGTCTTTTAAGCTTATGATCCTAAAATCCTTCTTAGATGTAGTTTTGTTTTTGATTTTTAGATAAAACTGTGTTGAAATTTCCAGAAAGCTTCTGTTTTTGCTGTTTGTATTCCTTTTCCCATATCTAGATACACAATTAAAAAAGGCTTTGCTAGAAATCTTTTTGATCATATTCATAAAGGAACTATTTATTATCTTGTTTACATCTTGAAAAAAAATTTCACCACTGAATGCTGCTTCAGACCCTCATTGTTTGCATTCATTGTTATTGATTTGATGAGTGTGTGAGGGCTTGCACACAATGAATCTGTTTTTTTTGTTTGTTTGTTTTTGTTTGTTTTTTTTTTTTAAATGTGTCTTTAATCAATTGTTAGAAAGAAAAGAAAAGAAATGTCTGTCTTTTTATTGACTTTGTTCAAATTCAGTAATTGAACTATATGGAGTTTGTTGTATGTAACAAATTAGTTTTGTATTGTGGTTGGTTTTCTGTAGCTCTGTAGTTCATACATGATAATAAAAAGTTTCAGGAAAATGAATAAATCTGTTTTATTTTCTCATAGTAAAGACATTTTGATTAGGACCGTATTTGTCTCATATTCAGATCAAACAGAGCAAGGCCAATCTGGAGAAATCTCTAAAGCTGTCTAAAAAATTGAAGAAGGAGTTGCTACTGGTCAGCGAGTTTGTGAAAACAGTCAATCAAAAGTTGGACCAGAAGCAGGACAAGCTCGAGAAACTCAATGTTGAGGAAGAAAAGCAATTTGTGGAGGTGAGGAAGTCAGCTTCAGTGAAATGAATTTCCAATCTCTGTTTTTCTGAAGGCTTTTTTGGTGTGGCTTTTTCTGCATGGCAGCACTCAATTATATAGTTAAAATCAAAACAAAATAACAAGGTCATTTATATTGTTAAAGAAAGATGAAGTGTTCAGAGGTCTCTCTGGTAATAAATAACTATTTCTGTGTCCAGAAAATTGTAAATAAAATAAAATGAGATCATGAAATTCAAGACAATGAAATTCCCTTCATTTAATAACGGGAAAGTTTATCTGTAGGAGTCTCATGGCCTTGATAACGGGGTCTTTTCAGTCAAGAATATTGTTTATCTGTGATTGTGGTTTATTTCCACAAAGTTTACTGTAACCTCAACTGTTGCCTCTGTGCATACCCACCTACCCCACTCCACCCCTTTCCCTCAGGCCACTCAGCTGGACATGGTACAGAAGGAGCATGGACTGACCACTGCCCAGGACCTGATACACCAGCTGCAAGACCTATCCGAGGAGGTCGATGTCTCCGAGTCCAAGCACGCTGCCTACAAGCTCAACGAGGACATGATGGAGTTGTCTGTCCGTCTCGATAAACATATGGGACAGCTCCAGGTGTGTCTAACTCTCTTTCTTTATCATATATCTTTTATAATCTAGGTATGATGGCTTCTGGCTGGGGCCTTCATAATGAGTTAGCTTACCTACTGACAGAGGAAAACACATTCTACACAACGCAGAAGTCTTCATAACCCAGTATTGAGCTGCTGCAGCATTTAAGGTTAAACCAGAGTCACCACATTCAGAATTCACAAGATAAACAATATAGCTCTATTTTCTGGACAGGACTGAAACTCTGATAAACCTCTGCTACCCTTTCATGATGTTCATCTCTCTCTCTCTCTCTTTTTTGTCTTTTCTAAGGAGGAATCCTTCAGTCTTGAGAGCAAGTTCATTGACTTCCAGACCCAGATTCTCAAAATCAAGGAGTGGTTGGGAAGGGCAGAGACTATTGTGGGCTCCCACAGTCGCCTGTCAGAGCAGCAGCAGAAAATGACTGCCCACCGTGAAACCATCAAGGTGAGCTAGTGCCTATTCATAGTCTAACCCTGGGGGGAGATGAGTGCAGATCCTTTGTCATTGCCATGCCTGCCAGAGGGCATAACAGGCTTTGAGTCAAGTTAAAGTTGTTCATAAAGTAAATGGTTTTAGTTAAAGGGGATTGATTGACTTGGAATAAGACAACAAATTGTTACAAATACTAATACTGGTGTAGAAAGTGAACACCATTAAGAGTTTCCACAGCTATTATCAGATTCTATGATGAGAATATGACCTTTTTGGGATAGCATAGCTGCAATTGTGTGTCGCTGATTGAAAAGCCAGTAGGAGTATTATTAAAAAGTCCTTGACAATTTGTTGGAAAGAAGAAAAATCCTTCAATATCCAAGTGCTTTTTGATTTCTACTAATTTTTTTTTTAACTATGATTTTATTTGGTCATTCTTGCTTTTCCAGACCATTGCCAAGCAGATGATAGATCTGCGCAGCCAGGTTGATGAGATCCGAGACCTGGCCATTGCCCTGATGAATAAGAGTGACTTATATACTCGCATGGTGGAGCCAGAACTCTCTCACATTAATCAGCGATGGGAGGAATTGTCTGCTAAAATCAAGGTGAGTAAAGGGGAATATTTAAAGTTATTACAAATTGTTGTGTTATAAAAACTCATTAATCTAATATAAAGCAAAGACTGAATTAATTTTTTGTCATGGATTAAAATGTGTCAAATTGAGGTATTTTTAAGTGGCAAGCCTTTGATGGCTTTGAATATCCTGAGATGCCACTTTTCCAGAAATTTCTGGAATTCTCGAAATTAAAAACACCTTGCCTTATGTTCTGGAAAAAAATTAACCAAAGGAAAAGAAGATGAAAAATATTCCAGAAAGCTTTGCAGTCTGTCAGGATAAGTTTTCTCTCCTGTAAGCTTGTTCTTAAACTTATGTTACATAGTTCTGGGCATGGTGTCTTCCGGAACCATAGCTGTCCAGTGTGCAAGCAACATATGACAACTCAAAATTAATCCAGGTTGTGTGCGCGCATATGCTTCTAATTTGTTTGAACTTCGTTCTTTAGGTGGCAAAATATTGTTTCTCTGTAAAACAAATATATGGCGAAGGGCTTATGATAACGTGTTATGGACAGGTGTTGCAAAGTTTTGGCTAGAAATTACGGTTTGGGAGAACAAATGTGTTCTATTTGATGGTTTATTGATGCTCATAGTGTTAACCGTACCTGCATGATCTGAACGAAAATCTGTAGCCTGCTATGATTAGCACATTATGTCGCATCAATAAAATAGGCAAGCTAATTTTAAAGTCATACTCTCCTTGTTCATTGTCAAAGACACATTAGAAGTCGTACTTTTAAAAAATTCACCATTTTTTGTGCTTCGGAGAATGTAACTGATTGAAAATGATGAGTGCTTATAACACTAGATGTGTTTAGTTAAATATGAAGTCAGGGAAGTTTTAAGTTGTGCCGATCAAGCATCATAGATGAAGGAGAGAAAAAAAAGGACTGATCTGGTTGAATTAGTTTGTTAAAGAAAATCAATGGAAGTTGTTGACTTTTGTGTTGTTGCAAAGCTTATGTTTCTTATACTTACACTTACATGAGAAGTTCTCTAAATGGTTAAACATATTCCTTCGAATTCCTGATCAATAATGACTGCTCCCAGTCAATGCGTTGAGCAGTTTAATCACACGTGCGTCAAATTCAAAGAAATTGTTTTAATAGCTTGAGAGGAAGACAGTCAGAGGTAACAGCAGGTCGTGTGACCAAAGAACTCTGTGTGACTGGTTTGCCACAACGGATATAGTAGAAGTTTGTAGTTCATCAGTCCCAAAGCCTCAATCCCTCTAATATCTTAAATATTGTGACAAAGGATTTAGATTATTTTGACTGGTTTTTGTTTTGCTTTTCTATTTTTGTTTATTGTGTGTTTTTTCTCTATGTTGTTTATTTTTTTTATTGTTTTATTATTGGAGAGGGGGGGGGGGGTAGATAGGGCAGCAGAATAAGCAAAATATTATTCTTGTGAATATTCACAAAAAGCTACGACAGAAAACTCAATTTGTTTGTTTGAAATCTTTTTCTTTTTTCTTTTTCTTTCTTTACTTACCCAGTTACTATCAGACTGTCCATAGTGACAGGCCTGATTTTGTTAGTATTCTCAAAAATGAAGGAAAAAGAAAATGTTTCATTATGTAAGTGTGTGCCTCCCATTGTATCTTTTTTACTTTTTGACCCTGATACCCCAGGAGAGGCAAGCCAGTGTTCCTCCAGAGACCCCGATCCAGTCTCCTGAAATACGCCACCTGTCTTTCACCTCGCCTGGCAGCCCCTCCAGGGTTAAGGTTGAAGGAGGAGAAAAATTCATTACTGCCTACGATGAGCTGAATGTCAAGATGGATCAGTATGAGGCAGATGTTTCAACCGGAGGGGTTTTGAAAATGGCAGACTTTCAGCTGGGTCTTAAGGAAACGGCAGAGGTGGGTGCTCAGTACCAAAGCCCTAACAGGCATCGATCTTGTTTGTGTGGGATGATTGGCACAACAGTCTGACCACTGCAGTAGTACCAATCGTTGGGATACCGTGGAGTTTTCCTAAAGGCAGAACTGCTGTTCTCACAGATGTATTGGTGTCATACTTTACTTGTTTTTTTAAACACATTTTTAGTTATCCTGATCACAATGAAAATTGTTTTTTCCCTTAGCTGATAAAGAAACCAGTGAAAATAGTAAATGCGAAAACAAATTCAGAGTAATGATGATGTGAAGATAATTCATATATTCTTCTTAATCGTTATTGACTGATAGAGTTGCCCTATGGCTCAGTTGGTAAGGTGTGGTAAGGTGGTCAGACTCCTACGCTGAAGGGAACGGGTTGGATTCTTGCAGATACTGTCGTGCCAATCACATTGTGAAGCTACTCTGTGGCTGATGTCCTGGTTGTTCGTCTTTCTTTGGGACATACCCTACCCTATAGACAAATTTCCCTCATGGGATGAACAAAGCGAATTTTATTTATTATGTATACATTGAATTGTTTAATATTTTGTGCTTTGTTGCCACCACTAATGATCCCACACTGTTTCCTATCACCATCCCCAGTTTATTGAAGAGGAAAAAGCCGTTCTGACAGGACATATACAAAAGGTCACAGACCAAGGCGAGGAGCTCTTGCTGGCAGCTGAGACGTGCCGTGACCCTGTAACCCACTCCCGGGTCAGCAACAAGCTGCAGGAGCTGAAGGTAGAGTTATGTTGTTTTTTTCTGTTTTATAATTTTATAGTTTTATACTTTAGAGTATGTTGATGGAATTGTCCTAGAACGCTAGGCTCTTCTTGCCGAGCCTCAAACTAACTATCATTGTCCATTGCTAGGCATTTTCAAGAAAGTTAAATGTTTCTTCCACTTGTTACAAGTCATAGTTGAACAGCCCAAATGTACTTCGTACTTGTGGAATACACATTGTTTTGCTTTAAAAAAAGGGGAAAGAACTATACTGTCTTGATCTTAGATTAAATATCAATAGAGTTATTTGTCTTTGTACCCCTGAGCAATGATTTGTATTTCCCTGTAAAACATACACTTGCTGTCAACACCTGAAAATAAACACCACTTTGTATCAGGGTTTTATTTATTCCGCATATTTTCCTTGTCATTTCCAGATTCGATGGCTGTCGATCCAAAGGGATACCGAGAGCAAGAAACACGAACTAACCAAATTCACCGCCTTGTGGACGTCGTTTCTGACTGAGAGGAGTGCAGTGGAAGAGTGGCTCAGTTCTTTGGATATCGCCCAGTTTGCATCCATGACAGAAGATGAACTGAAGGTAGGATTGGACTCTTGGTTGTCGTTTCCTTATCTCACCGAGGCTGTCACTCTTACTGGGCCACCTTAAATTTTTTCAGTACTGGTGTTGTTCGGGTTATCTAGAGAACCAGGTAGCTCCATCTGGCTTCCTCTTGTCCCTCTCTTGACACCGTGACTCATACAACTATTTCCACTTACCTATTTCAGGGATGGAACCTGTTCCGGTTTTTCCGGAACCTCCGGTTTTTTTTTTTTCAGCCCGAAAAGTCAGAGAGAAAAAAATCCGGAGAAAAAAAATCCGGAAAAATTGCGCCGTGACGGATTTCTGTCACTTCAATTTTTTGTGATCCGGCTTTCCGTTGCTTT
>JBCIKM010527799.1:0-28449 GCA_039654465.1 Melibe viridis | reverse complement strand
TGGGCACAGAGTGTCCAAAACAAAAATAGCTGAACCTCTTGATATTGTCTCGTTAGTAAAAAGCATATAGCCCTTGATTGAATATTCAATTTTGATGTCAATTTCATGGTAATGTTTAGGCATAATTTCTGTTAGACATATAAATTTAGGTAGATATTTTTCTATCAACAAGTTTAACTCGTCACGTTTGTTTTATAGTAAAAGACAAAAAAAACAATAAAGACATAAAAACTACGGCAACAGGCTGTCATGTTAAAAATTGGCAGAAAATGTAAACAGACAATAATAATAATAATAAAAATAATAATAATAATGATGATGATGATGATATTCATGATGATATACATTTATATTGCGCGTTCACATTGCTCATTGCAGAGTGCTCAAGGCGCATTACAATGATAAGTTTACACTCACCACTTTGAACAATGATAGTAAATGTAGCTGTAGGTTAAAACAAATGGATACTAGTTAAAACCAAAACCCATACTAAACAACTTATCCTTAAGATCCAATTAATCATTAAAAATAATTTGCTCTGTTTGCGACTTTAAGCAAGGTTGACTTTATCAATTTGCAAAGATTGAAACCCTTGAATGAAAATATGTGGAAGAATTACTTGTTGCTTTTTGGAGTGTTTTGTTTTGGTGTATTTTTTTTATAGGAAGAGACCGAATGCAATGACTGCACCAGTAGCACAATGAGAAGGGACTCTTATTATTCTTTTCCAAGGAATTTACCACTCCATTCAGCCCCATAGTACTTTCTTCAAGAGAGTTTTATGGAATGATTATTGACTTCACCAGAAACAAAAATACTAAGAGACGAGGAAAAAGAAAAAGAAAAACAAAACTGCTGTCATGAGTTGACTTGAAGTGAGAGTTGACTTGAAGTGGGGTGAATTTATACAGATTCCACCTTAATGTTTACATACCAAGTGTGTACTGTAACTATTCTTTTTACCCTACCTTTGGCTTAATCTCTGTATCAAAGTCCATTCACTGTCAGGAGACCAGAGATGAAGAATAATTTGTCCATTTTCAAGACCTGATGCTATACAGTATCTGAGGTGAATTATAAAAAAAAAGTGTTAAGTATAAGTTGCAATTAAAATTCGATCAATACCTTGTATTGTTTTGCTATCCATATCCCTTCATGCAGCCTAAGCAGCGTCGGAACCCAACTTCAAGGAGAAAGTACAAACTCTGGATCACTACGAATGAAGACAGGCAGATGATCAGTCCACCATGCCTAATCTTGCGTGACATAATGAGCAATACATATGGGTTATTACTCAATGATGAAGACCAATGAGCTGATTTACCACAAGGTGGATTCAATGAAAAAACTGGAGAATAATGCCCGTGAAGTATTCCTTACATTATACATAAAGAGGAATTCAATCATAAGGAATAGGGAGCAATAACAACAAGCAATTTGAAGGTAATATAAGGGGTACAAGAAATCAAATTGTGAAGTTCAATCAATCTCTTTTTGTCACAGTCATTTGAAGCATTTATTTATATAGATGAATAAAGAATAAAATTTGCAAAAACAAAAAACCCCTACAAACTAAGAGGGCCTCTGGACAAAAGTGTATAACTGGTATCTTTCACATCGTAAAATGTACACTAAGGATGGATCAATAATAAAGATTCACATCCCTTTCAATTTTCACTTCTTAGACTCTCAGTTTGTGGCTATATCATGAAGTTACAAATTTTAAAAAACGTGTAACCTTACTTGTTTCCATTGACAAAGTCTGGGCTGATTGAGATTGCTGTGACGGGATGATCAAATGCATAAGATGATACAGGGGTGGGTTTGTCTGATGACTCCAAGGGCCAAACAAACACCTGGTAGACACATGGGAATGGAACAGAAAAGGTGAACATTGAGGAATAACAAAAATACCCAAACACAATGCTTTTTAGGTCAAGCTAGTTGCATCCTAATAACCTGACGGGGACACCTCAGTGTCTTTTCTTACGCTTGTTGGGAATTCCTTCCACCAATCTTGGTCTTCAGCTAGGGATGTCAGTGTGGTCAGGTCTTTTTCTGATTTCAATTCAATGAGAGTTTTATTCTTTTATTAATAATTACTTGCTTGAAAATTAACGATACCCAACTGGAACTGGAACAGTAATAGCTTGGATCTCAAGAAAATCAGACATCAGAATTATGACAAGAATGTAAGAAATCAGTAAATGAAGTATAACTTGTGCAAAGAAGTAAAATATGAGAGAAGAATGGGGTTTTCACATAAAATAGACATAAGAACATCAAAGTTAAAGGCATGATAAGAAAAGAAAAAATGACAATCTTTCAAGACTAAAATTTTAATGTAAAAAAAGGTATCTGAGAAGTAAAACATTTCCTTGCCTTTTTGTCCCTGGATGCAGTGAAGAAGTAAGCATCATCATGAGACCATCCACAAGCCCAAATGATTCTAGAGTGTGGGGTGGTCCTCTTGTCCACTCCAGAGTGCCACGTGTACCCAGACTCTCCTGGAATTATACCCATATTGCATATCTAGATTTTGAACTGGTTGAATGTACTAGTGAAAAACACTCTCTTGAGAGCATAATTTTTTTTTACACAAATGAATAGTTTTATGCCAAAAACAGCTAAATTAACAAAAACGGAGTCCTAAACATTATTTACCAATCTTTAAAAAAAATCTACCAGTATTGATTTGAATCTTTATCAGTCAGGGATGTAAATGCAAAATAAATAAAATGAATATGGGAAAAAAATCTCCATCAAGTTTCTTTCTTAGTATGCAATGTCCACACAGTGTTAAAATAACAACACTATATAAATGAATCTTCATGCAATTTGAGACCGTTAATAAAAAAAAATATCTTTCAGAGAAAGAAATTCCCACTTAAATGTGAAAATAAGGTTAATTCTATCTAGACTAGACCTACCTAGAGTAATGGTTAGGATGATAATGTCCACAATAATTATTTGTATCTCACTCACTTCAGTCTAAAAGCAATAGGCAGGTAAAAATAACTTTTGAGGAAAACATTGCTCACTTCTCATCTTCATTTTGTAATTTAAGTGAAAAGGAATTTTAACTACAGTTTAACTACGGTAATGCTGCACAGCTTACAGAAAATAAACGGCTCCCACAAAAGATAAAGGTAGGTTATTTTATTATGTCTTTGCATCATTCTTACCTGTCTGTGAAAAAAGGGCCCAGGTTCTGTCTCTTGATACAGCCAACAGATAATTGCCTGAGTGACTGAACGCCATTTGAGTGATGGTCAAAGAGGGTCCAACGAGGGAAGCAATACTTCGCTTTGTTTCCATGTCCCAAAGAAGGATGTTTGCAACATCTGCTTTTGCTGCCTGAGGAAAAGACAACCAATAATCTGTCATGTCTGAATAGGTACTATTTTGATATACCTTTACTTCAGCTAATTCCACGTTATCAAGATGGAAAACAAGCAAATAAATAAAGTTTTTTTTTTCAGCCTCTCTCACTCTCACATTTTTATCTGCTATGCATGGTAAAGACAGTTCTTTTTAATCTATGTACCACAGAGCAAAACAAAAGGTGTAAAAAAAATATAAAAAATTCCTGGCCTCAACGAACATGCAAACCATTTGTTACCTTTGATCATCTCCTGACATGGCACAATGGGACTTTTCCCACATCCTTAAACTATGAAATGATGCCGACACCATTTAAAAAGCTTTGATGATGTTCAGAGAGATTTGCAAAGTGTTTTTGACAAGGTGGCAATTGGAGGGAGCTGCAAGAGGTGTTCTGTTCTCTTCAGATCATTGAAATTTGTCTGCCAGATCACAATAGGACTAATCTGAAGGTCCCAATGGATAAAAAAGCCCATTCAGTGGGTAGTTTTCATGTGATGAGAACAGTCTAGAAACTTATTGAACACAATAATGTTATCTTTCACAGTTTTGACAGACTGCAAAACGGTGATACACCATGAATCATTACCTTGCAAGCAGAGGCCAGCAATTTCCCATTTGGATGAGCCGCTAATGAGAAAATCTCATAGCCGTGTCCATACAGTTTCCCCTCTTCTGGCCACAGGGTATTCTGTAAGAGCTGGTCCTCACTTGGTGGGGCTGCCCACAAAATATGAAAACAAATTTAATTTTTCAATACAAGCTACTGATAAATTTATAAACAAGTACTGGAGAAAAAAAAAAAACTACAACCAAAGAGGAGAGGTGGTAGGCCAAAGGCAAAGTGGGTGGACAGAGTTTTTAGCAGTATTCCTTTGAGGGACAGAGTTTGTTGGGTCTGCAAGAAGAGGATAATTCGGTGCCCAAAACATAAAGTCTTTGTATATAGTATGGCGACTCTGAAAATTGCAGGATAAACTGAATGGAGAGGAGGAAGAAGGTACTGACAAATTTGATTTTCAAACATTGTAAATATTAAAGCTATAAATAATTTTAGATAAGGAAGAGCCAAAATACTTAAAAGTAAAAAAGATTCGTATTCACCTGACAAGGATACAGCAGTGAAATAGTTTTCAGGGTACTGTCCATGCTTCAGGAACAGATCCTCTTCCACTTTCTCCCCACCACCCGCAAACACAGCTTTATTTGATAATCCAAGCGCTGGGACATTGGCACCCTCAGGAAAGTTATGATCAGGCTACACAGAAGATAAAAGAAATAAAAAGAAATAGCTAATTTGCTCATTTTGATTCAATTATTATGGATTTTATATTTTGAAAAAATTAATATATGAACTAAACATGTTGTCAATTTGAAAAACATCAAAGCCGCAAAAAAAAAACCCCAGAATAATCTGTACCAGTATTGCAACGTACACAATTCATTTTATGGATAATTCCTTCCTGCCTTCCAACTCAAACAAAAAGGAAGCTAACTGAAAGCAATTTTACTCTTTTTCTTCAGTACTTGTATTGTAAGTCAGCCACTTGAAAAAGAAAGCATGTTAGTCCTGCCTTTTAGTAAATTTCCTTTAACTTTTTCTTTCATTTTTACTCCAAATAAAAAGAGTGTTAATTGTTTTAAAAAAACCCAAACAATCCCAAGAACCAAAATGGTGAACTTAGTAAAAATAGAAAGCAAGTTGGCTGTTAATAAAAAAATGCCAATATGTATAAAAAATTGACCATTAAGAAACTAATGAAATGGTATCAAAGAAGTTTGAATTTCAATAGCAATTAAAAAAAATAAAAATAAATAAAGATATGCAAAATACCATCAACACCAAAATTCACTCTAATCTGATGAAAAAACAAAGGCCTTACATTGTTTGTGATTTCTTTGGTGACATCATGACCACAGATATTGCAGTAGTTGGTGATAAAATTACGTGGAGCGGTGAAAAGCCGTACAATCTTTTCATCGGCACCAGAAGCAAATGTATACTTGTCCAGCATGGCCAGACACTGGAGGTCATATCCATGAACTTGTGGTCTCGCTACCTCACACCATGTCCTCTGTTAGAAGAATTAAAACAGAAAATTCTTCGCAGTTAGTCCTTGAAATGTGAAACATATAAGTAAAATAACAATAATAAAAAAAAAATTGAAAATTTATAAATAGACAGAATCAAACTTATCTGTTTAACTAAAGGCTGTGCAAGTAAAGATTTACAGCTTTTATATTCAAACAACAACAACAAAAAATTACTCTAATCCGAAAGCAATAATGATAGACTTAAGAAGACACCCTCTTTTTCATGCAGTACCATTAGCAGCTTAAATGAAGCATTTTATTCGCAGATTTCATCGCTTATTTAACTACAAGGTTTACTTAGACTTCAATTTGGGTTATCCCTTCATATAATATTTAAAAAGCATAACTGTTTGAGCCATAGTTCATTTGGACATAATTCTTTCCACACGATATAACACCATCTACACTCACCACTCCATCCTGGGTGACCCAGGGAGCGTGGAGACGCGTGGTCTGATCTTTGCTGGTGGTAATGAGAAAATCCCCTCCTGTTGACCACGCTAAGTCTTCAACAGAATCAAAATGGCCACCACTTGTTACTTGAGGCTCCCATATGTCGGTTACCTAGTTAAAAAAGTTCTTCAAATTTATATTCTGTGACTGCTGTAAACATTCCTTAACTTGAAAACTGCTTTTGTTTTGTCATCCATATCCCATCAAACCACCTTAGCAGTGTTGGGACCCAGCTCCAAAGAACTAGGAAAACCTCTGGATCACAAGAAATGAAGACAGGCAGATGATCAGTCCATCATGCCTAATCTTGCATGGCATAATGAGCTATACATATGGGGTATTACTCGATCTTATGCCAAACAATAACTGCTGTTGCCTCAGTAGTATCTGCTCAATGAGAAAATGAGCCGATTTATCACAAGGTGGAAAAACTGGTACAATTTTGTTTCCTTATTTCTGTCATTTGACAAATAAAAAGCTGCATTCACAAACTCCAAATCTTTTGTAGATTAACCCCATGATACAGACTCATCCTTATATCCAGAGAGAAAGAGTATTTTAGATAAATGACAAACTATATATATGAATACGGTCACTCTGAAAATGATAGAGTCTTATTGCAGGGACACAAGGATTTATTACCATGTGTAGATATTTTTATCCAACCAAAAAACAAAAAAACAACAAACAAAAAAAATTCAACAACAAAAAAAAAAAAACGCTACAAAAACCCAAAAAGCAAAATAAACAAACAACAACAAAAAAAAAAACAACAACAAAAAATCCTGCTAAAAGTAAAATATTATTCAGAATAACTAGCTGCCAATGCCACCTGCCTGGTTGTGAGTCCATTGGTGAAACGCCCCCTGGTAACCATGGCCCAAGATGGACTGGCCACAAGGGCTGAAAAGTCCCCCATAGAATCCCAGGGTGTTTCCCCCCACATCCCCTACCCGTACCTGAATGGGAGACAAACATTAGAGTTTTGAATAGACAGAACAGTAAAGACATATGACAGAGATCAAATTGGCTTAGAATATCAATATGTAGCAACAAACAAATAATAATAATAATCATTTAATATAAACAGATGGACTACATAGGATCTTGGATGAATCAAAAGTTTATATAAAAAAAAATAAAATATGAAATTCAATGACTTGAACTATATAATCCTAGCAATCCTTCCTCAGTATTCAAACTTTAGGTTTACTATTCATATTATCAACTTCTTGCCCCGCAAATGCAGTAAAACTATAATGTCTAAACAGAACCTGGTTGGCATAAATATATATAAAAAGATACAATGAATAAAGAATTTCTTCCTGTTGTGATAAAAGAATCGCTTACTTTTTACACCACAAATAAGTAATAACTAATTTCCATTAAAAAAACTCCCATTGGTCTAGGATTTGAGTGCATGTCTTTCACAAACAACCAAAATGGAAAATTTGGTAGTTTCCAATGCAGTAGTTTGTGAGATCTGCAAAGCTTTTATTTGAGCTTTCCTTTTTTTGTAATAAATGAAAGTCTTCGTCATGTGTATGGACTGGTGGCCATTTCAAAGTTACCGTCCATCACTTTCTTCACATTAAATAGACAGATTCAGTGAGACTGACCATCACTGTTAATATGAGTGTAAGACCCACCAAGAACAAATCAAGTTCCGATGGGCTGTAGGAAAAACCTATTTAATATCTTGATTTTTTTGTTTCAGCTAAGTAGCTTTGTAACTTTAAGCAACTTTCACACCATCTGCATGTATAGAGAAATTGAAATCTATTTCTCACCCCCCCCCCTCCCTTTACACAGAGTTTGATTAAAATGAAAAAAAAAAAAGCATGCACACTTTTTCAATCCAAATGCCTGATTCAGCATCTGGTGCCCAGAGGATCATGGTCTTATCCATGGAAGCTGACAGCAGACACATGGGTTGATGGTATCCCTCACCTGAATCTGTGAATGCCAACAATTATATTTTGTTTCCCACATTGTCTTAAGGTAAGGAAGGGAAAGGAGGAGGATGGGTAAGTGTGAGTGTGAAAAATTTGAGAGGATGAAGAAGGTAACTAAACAAAGACATTTTGCAAGAAGCCCCCCCTGAAAAAAACAAAACAAAAACAAACAAACAAAAACAAGCCCCCTGAAAAAACAAAAACAAACAACCAAACAAACAAAAACCAACCAACCAAACAAAAAAACCCCTCCCAAACAGAGAAACAAAAAAACCCTAAAACAAAAGGGAAAAAAGCACTAAAAAAGACCCAAAACAAACAAAAAACCTCTGATGCTTTCTTCTCAACAATGAAAGTGAAAAGACAAATGCACAAAAGAAAACAAACAAGGAACCAACAATTTCTTTAAAATGAATATTAAAAGACTGGAAATAAACAAACAGTATGAAGAAAAATAAGTACACAGCCATATACAACGTTTAAGAAAACGATATATTCCTCAACTAGAGTTTACTCTGAGAAGAATGTTTAAAATGATGCCCAAAAGCAAGAAAACTAAACATGACGTTTTATATATAAAAAAAAAAAAATATGCAAGAAACACCATTACCGCTCATGATTTTATGCACCAGATGGAGACTGTTAGGTTACTCACTCAGGGAAGACAAAGACACGCCAAACAAACCAGTGATAAACTATTTTCACAGGTAAAGTCAGACCAAAGACAAAACTCGTAATCACACCAAGACCCATTCAGGAATCCAAAAGATCTGGAAGAATGTATGACAATAAAACCTGACAAGGTGTGTAAATTCATGAACTCAACACTCTACCAAGCAGCCATGGGAGAGAAGTCTGAGGATTGAGAATCAGAAGTCTGAGGATTGAGAATCAGAGGTCTGAGGATTGAGAAGTTTGAGGATTGAGAAGTCTTAGAATTACTTGGCTAAAAGTTAAAGCACAATTCAAAAATAATTTAAACAAATTATTGACAAAAAAATCACATGTGACAATCGCTGTCTTAAAACATTCCTGCATCCAATGACAAAACAAGAGGAGCATGTGGGTCTGCGAAGTTAGGGAGTATATAAGGAAGAAAACCAAATGCTTGGAAACTCAACCATGCACTAAAACAATACTAATTCGTTCTCACTTTGCCTGAAAGAAAATCTAACTAAGTTCTCACTCTCATGTGAAAGAAATATTGCAAATTACCACTAAGGACCTGATTGTTAAGCTGGCCACAAATTGCCTAAGAAAAAATTCTTGACACCAGAAGAACTGAGTGCTCCAAGTGTGTTATAATTCCAAGAGGTTCCTACCACCCACCAGAAAATGCTTAAAGGTCAAGCGCGGAAGGAAGAAAACCGGCCCACCACCCTCCATGAAAACCCTGCCAACTCCACGAGAGCTCAATTCACTGCTGAGATGAGACGGAGGCGTGGCCGATGATTATAGATAAGTCCATCTAACTGGATAGGATGAAAAGCCAGTATTTCCATCCCAATGATTACTAGAGCCAAATGCCTCGAACCACTCTGTGCCCATAAAGGACTAGAAATATATTCTGTAATAAATTAACTTTTCTTTTGTCAACCAAAACAGATCACAAAAGTTAAGTCAAGTTATTTCTTTCCCCTACATCATTAGGGTTTGGAAACTTATTTAAATTTACAGGTCAATATCCCTTCTTCTCACTCCCCTCTGTCCTCCACTTTTAGTACTTCTGCTTCATTAGGATCAGCCTTTTTTGGCCTTATAAAGTGCAGGGTCTGAAAATAGGTAACATACCAAGAGTGGGAAATTCTGAGCTTCTTTACACTTCCTCCTACCTTGCTCTCTATCTGTGTCTGACGCACTCATGACACTTGCGTGAAACTTAAAAAAATAAAAGATACGGTAAATAAAAAAAAAAAAATTTGAGCCTGCAAGGAATTGAACCTGTTTTGGTGTGCTTCCAATGCCAACACACTGATAATTTCGCCAACAGAGGCATTGACTGGTGAGCGATACAGAACGTTTATAATCCAGCGCCAATCTGGCAAGTACCTGACCTACTTTATGTTTTCCTCTATGAATGAATTGACTCCTATAGGAACTGATGTTGTATCATTTTTTTGGTAAAAATTAGAAAGGATCAACTTTGATTTCTCAGTCATTAATTCTTGCAATTACACAGAAACAGAGACTGGGTTTATTGAAAAACAATGAGGGTAGAAGTTTATCTTTTGTGTGGCCATTTTTCGAATCTACTGGTTGCATTGATTATGAGAGTCGCAAAGTTATTCCATTAAAGATATAGATTCGATCATTTTTCAGCCTTTGTGGATTTATATGGATAAAAAAAAGAACTATACAAAAAGCTGGTTATGGAGTCATTTTCTCACCTTTTCTCTGAGCTGGTTGCCACTTCACACTATAGATCCAGTTGTCATGCCCACACAGTACAGACTCAAGACTGACAGCGTAGCAAACAGTCTGATCTAAATATGAGGAAATCCACGCATACATAAAAAGATGGAATCAATTGTAAATAAGGTGGATTAAAATAATCTCCTTTCTTGGTATAATTTAAATAACACAACAGTAACAGAAATGGCAATTTTAAGATACAGTAGAAGAAAATGGGTTTATCTCCTTCTTCAGTTATATCGACCGACTACGCGAAATTGAGTATAACTGTCGATGTGTATGTAAGAACCATCAAGAACAAATTAATTTTCAATGGGCCATAGAGAAAACTGTTTAATAACTTGATCTGATTATAAAGCATTATATAAAGAAAACTAACATGAAATTTCAAGGAAGTTCACATCAACTGGACTACCCATTTTCAGCTCTTTAAAAGAAAGTAAAGTTTGGGTACTTTTTTTAAACTCAAATTAGACCTTTAAAGATGACAGCAAATCAACAATTAAAGAGAAATTATTTAAGCTGCATGCATACTATAAATGGTAAATCTTCCATTAGTAGTTGCAAACAACAAAACTTAAAAACAAAAAAGGTAAGAATACAGTTGTTCTTTGATATACAAAAAATAAACAAAAAAAGGTTGTACAAACCTCCACTCTGAAATTCAAAAGTTGTCTCCTTCATTGCGATGTCCTGGTTCAAGGGTAAGTCTGCAATGGAAGCACAGCTTGAAACCTCTGTCTGCGTGGGATCTTTGTGGACGAGTCGCCAGACACGAATCAGCTGGTCCTGAGCACAGCTGGCCAACAGGATGTCTCCATTGTCTATTCAAAGTAAGACAATGTCACCATAAGATATAGTGCTTGGAATACTCATAAAGACATCAGAGAAACTGAGAACAATTTTGAAAAAAGATGCAATTGTCTGCAATGAAATTAAAGCTAAATTTCAGATCATGATTTTGTTTCATTTTGTGTGAGAATGGTCTTGAAATATTATTGATGTGACATCAGAAAAGCACTTTAAGTGCTGTAGTTGGAATACATCATACTAGAGAGAAACGGTATATCAAGCTAGAAAGAAATTGCTAAAAGCTTTTAAACTCAGAATGAAAAGACTTGATAAAAAAAAAAATTAATCCTGGAAACAACTGGGTGTATATTCAAACACTTTGCAGAGTCCCCTGCATGGGCAGACCATGAGTTTTTCTTACAACTGCAATAGAATTGTTGACAGATAAGACTAAGAGTTCCCAGAAATTCTCAGAGCAGGGAGGACGGTACCAGTTTGTTTCAGTCAGAATAAAATTGGGTCATACATTGAGAATGACAGACAGAATTAGAGAGCATCAAACATCAGTCAAAATAGTTTTCCTTCAATAAAACTCTTGAAACTTTCTGCACATACCATCAATGGCAAAGTCCAGACCTCGTATCCAGTCCTGATGCCCAGGAAGTGACAGAAGTGGATTAAACTGTAAAACAAAATCAGAAGTAGGGGACAAGGGGACAAGGAGTCACATCGGCCATACCCAAAAACATAAGGTTTTCCAAAAAATACAAAGATATTTATAGGAGTCTCTTTTTTTTCAGGCAAATGCCCATGCCTGCAAAATGAAGTCATTCCTCCATCCTGTTTTGTCACAAACAACAAGCAAGCAAATCAGGCATTGGCAAAGTGGAAATTTCTCATAAAATTTTGTATGTGCACCTTGTCAAAGACCATTATTTTCCTATTTGTTTCAGGTGATAAATTTGCCTTGTCTTTATGTGTTGCACATATTAAAATTTAGAATATCTAGATCTTTTTTGTGTAAAGGAACATTCATTGAAAAAAATCAACGGTGAACCAAGAAGTCACAAGAACTGGGGGATATAAGTCCTCAAGCATCATTTGAAAATGATATCAGTAGAACTTAACAAACGTCACAATTTTGTGCAATCATCAATTCACAGCATTTCTTACAAATGAAAATTTGTGTTAACAAAAATTTTCAAGTTAAAATTCAAACTACAAAAGCACACAATTCTGTTCTTGTAAAGAATAAATGACAATAAAAGAAAATGGTGTAAGCACAGTGCCGACAAATTCAGAACACTGTCAATTAGGCTGCAATATCCAATCACCCTCCTAACACATAATCGATTATAGATCAACTACTGCAGAGCTGCAAACACCATGTTGGTTGAAAATAGAAGATAACTTATTAAAAAGACAATGATTTAGATAATATAAGTATGAAATTCTCCCTCTATTGCATCCCTTCAAGTATTGATGCCTTAGTTTAGGCATGTCTTAGGGCACGTTAGGCTTTTCAAGTCGCCATGTAATGACTGATGGTACAGACTTGCCTTGCAATAGGATGGATAAGAAATCATTGGCAAAGAAATACCTGCTTATCATCTCCCATCACTTGCAAGTGTATTTTCTGGTCATCCTTTCCAAATGCCAACAAAGGTGCTAAGAATTAAGATGTGACAAGAAAGAGTTAATCAACACAAAAACATCTTTGAAATGACTTCAGTGTAGAAATAGACAAGAGTGATCTTAAAAGTAGCAATTACGTTCCTTTTCATCATCTGCAGACTGCTTAAGGCAAAGAAAAAAGAAAGAGGAAACAGAACAAAGTGTACAAATAAATTGAAAAAAAAAAATTGGAATCGCTTTCTTAATCTTACAGCTAAACCCAAAGGAAAGTAGGGACAACCTTGATGCCTCATGAAGCGCAGAGCCCCAATAATTTAGAATGAGTAATCTGTCTTTAAAGTTAAATAACGTCTGATATTGGCTGATAATGATGCTCATTAATACAAAATAAACTTTAGAGAACGAAGAGAAAAACAAAAAAAAACTTGTGAAGATTGATGATAAATGCTAAAAAGCCAAGTTCAATTTTTTTCCAATAAAAATAATCACCCACAACCACACAATGACTTACATTCCGTGCCAGGGATCATCACAAGAGTCAAGGCAAGAGCAAATCCTGTCCCCATTGAAATCACTTGTTGCTGTTTTACATCTGATGGAAAAAAAAAAGAGTAGAGGATGTGAGTATAAGTTTAAGAGTGCGAAGGCTTAAAGAGGTTGCTTGGCAAATAGGTGCAACATTCACCTTTCACAAGAAGGCTACAGGGTTTAAGTCCCTTGAACAAAGAAACTTATACGGTTGATATTTGTGGTTGAAAGTCACTACCTAGTCCTATAGTAGTAGGCAAGTCTGAAAATTACCAGCCTTCACTTGACCTGAAAGTATAGATTCTAAGCAGGTGCAAGTAGGACTATAGGTAGGCGCAATCAAACTCATACCCCTTCTAGTAAGAAAGATTAAGCAGTTTGTTCTAAACTTAGAGGGTCTCTATGCATGTTCCGAAAGGATGCACCCAAGGCAAAATTCAGATTTGATACCTACTACGCACCCGGTTTAACCACAGTTTGTCCCTTGTAGCAGCATTCATCAGGACAAAAGGGCTGCCTAGTCTATAAAATGTGGTATTTGGAGTTTACTTCACAAATAGAAATTTACACCCTGCCTTTACCTTTTGCATCATACTTTGCAGATAAGTATTCACATGCTGCCTTTGGTTTATGCTCTTCGGCTCAAAGTTTGTGTGCCAAGCATACAAACACTACAATGCACTCAAAACAGGGTAGGGTGTCTATTTACATTGTTCTTTTCCACCCACCCCAGTTTTCTTTCACAAACAATCAAACTGGAGTTACAGACTCAGACTTGCATAAAAACATATTGCCTTCTACTTTTTCTTTTGTTTCACTAAAATTTTCATGCATATCTTTTTAGCCGGATATGGAGGTAAGGAAACATAAAACTATCACAAAGGCTGGATAGCTGAACAACAAATGACCTACCTGAGTTGGCTACAATCCATATTCTCAAGGTTGAGTCTGTGGATGCGGTGGCAACCAAGGAGGCGCATCCATTTCCTGAATCCCCTGTTGAGCCTGACATCTTCAAACCAGTCACACACGTCACTGGTCCATCGTGTCCTGTGAGTGTTGCTGTGAGGGGATTCTTGAAATGAGAGAAACAAATAATAACACACTTGAGCATTACATCTGAAAACTTAAAAAAAAAAATCAACAAACCCATAAAGAACAAAAATTTAGGTGAACAGTCTTCAACCATATTAAGTTCAAAATGCTTAAGTCCTGAAATCAACTGAAATGAAAATCTTTATCTAACATCGGAAGTAGAGCATACGTTGATATAATTATGAATTAAACCCAAATGGGTTTTTCTCTGACAACATAAACAACATAAAATTTTAATGGTGTAAACATATAGGTACATAATGGATAAAACTTTTTATTTAAGAATTAAAATATAAGAGTCGTGTATAAATATCACAAGTTTGTCATCTTGGATAGTTTGTTTGTGCGGTAGTGTATGTGAGTGTGTGTGTGTATGTTTGTATGTGTGTGCGTGCATGTATGTGTGTATGGGAGGAGGGGTGGGTAGAAAATTTAAAAGCGACCCCGAGAATAAATTTAACTTATTGAAGCGTAAAGGGTGGAGATAAAAGTATATGATTATGATCAATAATTCACATATTATATTATTATTAAAAGGTATTTTATAAGTATGTAGATAAATTGTAAAGAGCAAACTGTTGTAAAGGAGAGTAACAGGGATAATATTTAAAAGCATAGATTAAAGACAAGCAGAGCAATGACACTTTTCCACAGCCCACAAGGAGATTATGTTTTTAAATTGGACAAAGCTTATTTCATTTCTAAAATGCTGAGGCAAATCATTCCACACAAAAACGGCAGTGTATTTCAACAGTTGTTTTCCATAGCTGCTAGTTCTGGGTTTTTGGGACTTTGACTGAGTTTGACTTTCTTAAATTGTAGCTTCTTTCTTTCAATTCAATCACACCAGGGAGACAAGATTTTAAATGTTTCAATTGCCATAGATCGCATTCGTTTGACCTCTAAGGATGGAATTTTTGCTATCTTCAAAAGATTTTCATAGCTTTCTTCATATTTATTATAATTGAAACATAGTGCCCGTTCTTCAATTTTTTTTATATTTTTCTAGTGTTTGCAATTGAGCAGAAATGTCATGCCAACGGACAGAATTAAATTGGACAGGATAAAGGAGTAAAATATTGTTACTTTGTTTACTCTTTACAGGTTTTTAGCAAATCTTTTGAAAAAATTCAACTACTGAGAAGCCTTGCAGCATAAATTATGAATATGTAAGTGAACTTTGATTGATAATCTATCTAAAGTCCCACGGCTTTAGTTTCCTCCCATGTGATGGAGCAAGAATTTACACAAAAAATAGGTTTTTGGGAAAAGGTTCTCTTTCTTAGTGCAATGGTCTGAAATTTGCTGGGGTTGGTTTGCATGTAATTTTTTTCAAACCATGTAATTAATCCATTACTCTCTTCTTCTAAGGTTTCAATGAGAACACTTATGTTGGAGTGATTATAAAACAGAGTATTGTCGTCTGAATAATTATAAAGTGGGGTCTTTGTGAGAAAAAGGAATATATCATTTATAAATAATGGTAAGATACTGATTGGTCTGTAATTTTGTAAAGGTCATTTTTCTAAATATGTGTGGTTACTGGAACTAACTTGAATTTGTTTGGGACATTGGAATTAAACAATTTGATCTTTATCACTTTTTACCTTCCAAGGGCAGGTAGCCAATCTTTGTGAACAAGATTGTTTTTGTTTTTCCAAAATGAATAGTTTATGCTTACAATAATAGAAAACAAATAATAGAAAACAAATAATAGAAAAAGAAGACCCCTGGAATACTGTTATCTACAAACCCCACAAACCCAAGACATCTTACCTCATTACTGATATTCCAAACTATTGCTGTCTTGTCTGTCGACCCACTTAAAACTTCTGTCTCTGCTGTAAAAAATCAAGGAAAAAACAATAAGGATCCTACATAACTTGATAATACTACTATTCTCTGTATAGTATATCTGCACTCTATTCAAGTGTGCAATTATAGCAACCATTCAGATATGCATTTAAGCTAAAGTAAAGAAAATTCTGCGGATAAGTGTAAGACACTTCCATGACAAAGCATTGGCAATGATTTCAAAGCAGACTAGGTGTGGTACCTTTTTCTTTTAGTCCCCAGGTACTAACATTCTACAAATATTCCTTGGCTTGTGAAACAAGCAACTGGCTTACATTATTGTACAAAAATATATGTATGATCTCAAATAAACAATCTGTATATGTATTGAAATTGAAATGAATATGCCTTGTGCCAAGTAAAAAGCAACAAAACTTCCTTTCTTTTTCTTGCTGAGTTATAAAGAATAATTAGTAAAAAAAAAAGAGTATATATCATAAAAATTGATAAAAACTATAATTTTTCATTTTACTTCATACCACTTGTACAAAATGGAGGATGATCAAGAACTTGTTTTGGTTTGAAGAAAGAAATACAGATTTGAAACTGATATTCATGTCAATATACAAATTACCTTCAAGTCCAGATAACATCCATCTCACACAGTTAACTTTTCCAGAGTGTCCCATCAAAGTTTGTGTGATACCACATCTTTTATTCACATCTTGGCTCTTAAAAAAAAAAAAAGAAACGAAATATCAAACAGCACACATATTATTAATGATAACTATGACGTAAAGATAAAGTGTGAAAAAATTAAATTTAGACTGTAGATAAAGCAGTCCTTCAGAGCATTAAGATGGGACATGGAGGCCAACTTAACCTAATTTCAATAATCTATGGATTCAATGCTGGTTTACCACAGGATTACTTTTCCCACCATGTGAAATAAGTTTGTAATTGTTATGTGTATGTCACATTGCATAGTATGTCCATGTCTTTAGCTGTGTCCCTTTTATAGTTTAATCCTATTGTACTTTCTAAGTAATGCCATGAAAATGGAATATATGTGTGTGTGGGTATATATGTGTGTGCGTGTGTGTGTTGGTGTGCAGCACCATTGAGCACCTCGGATTATTATTATTACAATTATTATTATCATTTTGGTATAAAAAGACAAACAATTCAAAACCTTTGTCTTACCTATGGAACAATTGGAAAACAGAAAACTGATGCTGTTAAAATTGCACAACGTTTGGCCACCAAAGCTCTGATAATTGTATGAGCAAAGCAAATATAACAATACAGATTCAACTAGTCAATTGAAGATCTCTTTTTTATCATTTGTCACAGCCTGGTCTTAAAGATCAGTTGAGCTGAGAAAGATCCATTTTTTTAAGTCATCAGTGGAAATGGGACCTCGTCCTTGAAGAGCCGTGGGACAACAGGGAGAAATAACTATTTCCCCGTCCACAGGAGATGGAACGTGCTGCTGGTTGAGATCCATCTCATGGGATGATGCCTTAAATGTGAGAAGATCTGCGCTACAGGTTACAACCGTGCAACGGGACCATGGGACACACACCAAAAAAAATCATACTTTTTGAAGAGGACATTTCTCTCTCTCTCACTTGAGAGAGGGTCCAGAGGCACAACGCCTTGACCTAGACAGGAGGGACCTATCATAATCCCATGCAGTTCCCCACCCCTCTGATCTCTTCCACTCACTCACAGCACCCACTTGTCTAAACAACTTTTGAGACGCCACTCCTGTCATTACTCAAGGTAGCCTGCCTGACTATTGACAGCCGGTTTCATAACCTCCCCCCTCCTCCTCTTTAGTAGGTACCCTTCGTTTCATACCCCCCTTCACACTTTCTATCGCCTATTGTGAATCCGTGGCTTGATATCAAGTGCAAATGCGGTTCTTGAGATGTAACATTCTATGGCTATTGGTTACTTCTTTGGATCCGAGGATTCATCATGTCAGCAAGATCTGTAGTTACTGGTTACCCATCCATCCTGTTAGTTTGTTCAAAAAATCATCTCGATATTATTAACTCTTTGTATATGTAGTCTTTACTTATTTATTTATTTAGTTAGTTAGTTATTTCGTCATCTTTTTATTTATTTAGTTATTTATCTGTATTCCCCAGGATTCTCCAAGGCTTAGCTATTAGTATCTAACTCATAAAGACATAGGTTAAATCTCACTTGCTTCACACAATCAACAATAACTTTTTTTTGGTGAATAAAAGTGGGGGGTGGGGACATTTTCTAGACAGAACCAGGGGTACAGGTCTTGCTCTTTTGTTGAGTGTTGAGTGTAAACAGGTTATTTTCAGTGTGGAGACATCACAGAATTAATGAATTCCTATTGGCCCAAATAAGGTAACTGTACTGCAAGGGTCCAAATAGGGGGGGGGGGCGCAATTCATCTAGTCTTACTTACTCAATAGACCTATAGAGCAATCATTAATTGGTTCTTCTTAGTAATCTTAGTCTCTTGACAAAAAAATTATCATACCTGTGGTTGACAAACTGCAATCGAATGGCAGAATCCAAAACAAAGTAGACCATTGCGTCCCCAGTCAGCACTATAGGGTGTTCTATTACAAGCTGAGCTTGTATAACATGTTTCAACTTTAGCCATGTTTAATGTAGATCCACAGATTTCTATAAGAGTTCTGTGAGATAAGCTGAAAATCATACAACCCTCATGATGTGTGGTGTAATTGTTGTGAAATAAGTATTCATAGTCGTATTGTAGAATTCAGCAGTATAGGCTGTGGATTACCAGAAAAATTGAGATGAATATCGATATTAATTATTTGTGAAAAAAATGTATTATCCAAAATTGAACTTTAAATAGATTAAATACTTTTTAAACGTGATTAATTTTTAAAAATTATAAAAACGAATTCCTGTTTTCTGGTTAATTGCATGAAAACTGACTTTGTAGGTACATATTATGACAAGTTTTGGAGCATCGATTTAAGTTTTAATAGTCAAGTACTACTACTAATACTTAAATGCTGCATCGACTGCTGTATATTTATTTTGTTTATTTTTGTCGATCGGTTTGTTGTTATTATTTTTTTTACTTGTTTTCAAGGGAAGCAAATGATTTCGACGAGTCAGAAAGTTGAGAGGAGGAATTTTCTGACTTTAAGAGAGGTAAGGCTAATAAGGACAGATTGTTAGCACCATGGGTATATCCTGAAAGGCAGTGGTTATTCAAAGGAAAACGATGAATGCTCGCACTTCCAGGCAACCTATTTATCTCTGTAGTTAGCAGCAAACAGAGAGTGTCTATTTGCTGTGGCGGTTTTAGGGGAAAATGAAAAGGGGGACACATTCACATTATTTTGTAACAGGTAAAAGTTTTCAAATGTTGTTATTTATAGAGAAGGATAGATACATTTCTAGCAGGATGCGGCTGTTCACTTCTTTTTGCTGCTTATGTTCATTGACTTTTTTCTTCAATTCTGGTCCAATGATTTGTTGTTTGAATTAAAATAGAGGAACAGAATAAACTTGCTCATGAACACATAGACATATTATTCCCTCTAAAGATCACATAGTGCAATGGAGCGTAAAGCAGAAAATCAAGACAGGCCAATTGTTATTGAAGATCGTATATACAGTGAGACGTATAAGTGAGGCATGCTTTCTTATATTTAGACCAAGAGCAGGCGTGGCAAATACAACCTTGGTGGGTGACCTCTTCATTGACCTTTTGAAAGTCTTTCACAATACCAGCACACAATGCAGGACAAACCAATTCGGTATTTGTTATGATCTGGGGAATTCAACAGCTCATTTTGTTCTGTCAATGAAACAAACCTGCTTAACACCTGGAGATTTGTATACCGTGTCTGACAAGGGAATTTCAGTCATGGCAGAGAAGAATTTTATATTTTGGATTACAACTGCCATTCATCTCTCTGTTAATTCTACGCTCTCTGGAGCATCGGATGCCGGACAATGTCCGAATCATGAATCTTACCAAGCGCTTTTGTCCTTTCACTCCTTTGGACTAAACCTTTTTCAAGAATGATGAGGAGTTGAGAGGGGGTTCCATGTTTTCCGGGGACACTTTCTAAACCTGTCTCTCATTCAATACTACCACTAACGTTTACGCTTCTTGTTGCTTTCACCCCAATGCAAATAATGCAAACAGCTGTCTGTGACAAATTGAGAAACCAGCCATGCTGCGCAAGCAGCGAAGGCTTCACAGTCTCATCACCTCACATGCAGTTTGTTGTGGGCAGCTGTGGGTGCGTGCGGTCATGATGCAGATATCTGTAAATAGATTGAACTTCAACTGTGAATAATTTGAAAAGAAGTTTTCAATGTAACATAATATTTTGATACTCCATTCAGAAATTTTGGGTAGGCAGTGTCCTTACAGTATCCTTGTAGTAAAACTAGTCCTGTTTATTTGTAAATTTCATGAGTGGTTACTTGCTCTGAAAGGACATGTTGTTTTGTTGCAAACCTAACTTGATTCACCTGAGAGTCAAACTGCCTTAGTGATCATTTGGTAGTAGCACTTGTTCTTGATTTTAGCCTCCATTCTATCCCTTCATTTGATGATACCAAGCAATTACTATGTATGGAGGAGAAATAAAAATGCTACCTGTTCCTTTGTCCATTCAATGGAAGTAAATAGGATAGTAGATAACCTTTGGTTGAAGAAAGGTCAATCACCCAGTTGTTGGCTCTTTTGCAGGAGTTGGTCTGATCAGTGAACTTTTGGGTTGGAATCAACACTACTGTACAGATTCTATCCTTGCAAAATAAAATTATCTTAGTATTGGCCCAGTATTGGAACCCAAACTTAAAGATGGACATCCAATGCCTGGAAAAAGTTCAAAGGAGAGATGCCAGATTTGTGGTGAATACTTATGGAATGACAAGGTGTATAACTGCAATATTAAAGAACCTGAAATGGCATCTTTAACACTAATGTGAAATCAGTCCTACTGTACGCCTGTGAGACATGGCGAACCACCAAACATAATACACACCGCCTCCAGACATTCATCAACAGATGTCTAAAATCTATCCTCCACATAAGGTGGCAGGATATGGTCAAGAACGAAGAACTGTGGGCAAGAGCTGGGCAAGACCCTGTGGAGAGACAGATAAGACGCCGGAAATGGGGATGGCTGGGCCACACATTACGGAAACCTACATCCAGTGTGGTCCGCCATTCCCTAAGATGGAACCCACAAGGGAAACGGAAGAGGGGCCGCCCGCGCACCACCTGGAGACGGTCCACGGAGGCAGAGGCGTCCCAACAGGGCTACACCTGGGGTCAGCTGGAGGTTACCGCTCAGAGCAGGCAGAGAATGAGGATGCTTGTAGATGACCTATGCTCCGAGCGGAGCCTAAGGGATTAAGTAAGTCAGTGAAGTGAAATGGCAAACTCTGAAAGAAAGGAGCTTGGAGCAATGGCTGAAAACCCCCTTCAAAGTTACCAAGGGCCTCTTGTCTGTGACCCCAACAGATTTAGACATCAAATGGTGCCATCAGAGACATTCAAACAGCAAAACATTATACATACACTGCAGCTCCACAGACATACATAAAAAATTCTCTTGGCCCTCAGACTGTGTGTGCATGTAATAGTTTATGTGGTGAGTGCATGGAATGCAAGAGTGTGAATGATTTTAAAAGAATGTGCAATCTCTCCAAGACCACTGCTAAAAAATGGGACAATTTCGAGCAACACATACTGATACAGATACCTTCCATTTGCCTTTATGTAGCATGAAGTCTCAGTTTTAGCTTATATAAATAAGTTTTAATTGTATTTACAGGTTCTACGAGACTGATTTCCAGCTCTCAAATCTGATTCTTATTTCTTTCAAGACTGGTGTTAGAACAAAACAAGGGAAAGCTAAGCACAGACTAAAACATACTCTATTGCTTACAGAAATGCACAACTACCTAGTAAGACTGAGTCTTCTCTTATTTAAAAAAAAATCTTTTGCCTACTATTATAAATTCAGAATGTTTCTGGTTCCTACCTGTTTGAGTCAAAGTTGATGTGAACCTCAAATTATTAAATTGAACGATGACATAATATGGTCTTTCTTTTCATAGGAAAACTTGAAATGGATATTATATGCTGTCACTCTCAGTGAATTGACAATCAAGAATGGGAAAACTTAACATCTTTGAAATCAGTTTCTCCAATATAAGTGGGATATTTCACTCCTGTGACTGCGTTGATGGTCATGTCACCGTTGAAATTGGGGAGCCAATGAAGTTGAAAGGTGAGACTTTTTCCCTTAAAAGCATGGTATCCCTTCAGCTAGAGATATTTCTGTTTGTCAATATCAAAGACAATGGTGAAAAAATGAAAAAAGAGCCTCCACAAAATTTGAAAGTCGTCTGAAGTGGGATTCAAACCTTTGGCCTGCCATAGTAACCATCCCCTTGTTATGCTAAGACATTCAGCTTTAACACTGAGCCATCCCCCTCTGTGACTTTTTCAACCTTCTGCTCCTGGTTGTAGTGATTGGATAAGAGCAGGTATTCTGATGCAAATACCAGTCCATAATCAATGAAATAATATTAAAAGTGTGTGCGCGTGTGTGTGTGTGTGTGTGTGTGTGTGTGTGTGTGTGTGTGTGTGTGTGTGCGTGTGTGTGTGTGTGTGATTTTGAGAATAATCATTCCCTTCATACTTAAATCGCATCAGTATGCTCTGATCAGGATCTGAAACCAGTTGTCTGTATTTTTTTCATGACCAGTAGTTGTTGCATTAACTTTTTGGATTGGGGTAGATTAAAAGCACTTTAAGGGTTAATCCATTAATTTGTTAGTAGCAGTGTTTTTTTGATTCACAGTAATAATGAAGGAGTTCATTCAAGTTATGAAATTTTCAAATTTGTGGATCTCTGTCTGAGCCTTTTCAAAGTGTTTTACTTCCTTCATATAATTACTGATGAGAAAATCTTGATTTTAAAAGGCAATTGAATCAACTGCCATGACAAAGGAAAGCTTTCCCTTAGCTCTTTTTTTTTTTAAAGTAAATATCTTTTTTTTTGTTCTCAGGAATACAGATCAAGTTCAAGGGCAAAGCAAGTGTGCTATGGACTGAAGAAAGAAAGAATAGGACTGCAGTTTTTACAGGGAAAGAAAAGTATTTTGATGAGAAATCACTTTTGTATGGAAGTTGTGAGTATTTTTAGAGTAAGCAACAGGAGTATGATAATATGTATATTCAAATAGAAATTGTTTGAATAACATCCCAGAAAGGTCAACAAGTTCATCAATTATTATCTAAGGAGAGGGGGGGGGGGAGGTAGAGAGAGAGAGACAGAGAGAGGAGGAGGAGGAGGAGGAGGGTGAAATTAAAACAAGAAAAATTTAATGCAATCCGTTTATCATAATACGTTTATCATTTGTTCCTTTTAAAGTTAAGAAATGAAGAATACTAATTTCTTTTCCAGGGGCAGATGAAAATACAGAATTACAAGCTGGTCGGCACACCTTTCCATTTAAGTTCATGCTGCCAGAGGGATTACCGTCTTCATATGAGGATGACATTGGACATATTCGTTATGAAGTCAAATGTAGAATTTGTATACCCTGGAAATTTGACCACAAGACAAAATGTTTGTTTACTGTCATCAGAGACCTAGACCTCAATTCTCATCCAGAATACAATGTAAGCACCAGCGTCACCTTTTCTTTTATATAGAGTAGTACAGTATATTTTCTTTGTTTTACTTTGTTCCTTATTCTGAGTTTTAAAACAACTCATTTACACACCATTCCTATTTTAAGTATGAAAAAGAGTTCCTTTTTTTGTTCACTGTGGTTTTTAGCCAAACGACAGTATTGTGAGTGTTGAAGCAATTGGATTCCTTCGATGCAGGATTAACAGGGATGCAACGTGAATGCTTGCTATATGTACTACAGATTTACCCATAATAGATATCATTATCACAATCATCATCATTGTTCAGCTGTAGTAACCCCACAGACATACTAAATTGTACAAGAGACGATTCACTGGCACAATGCATAACATTGGTACACAACATTAAATGTCCTGTACAGCCATGTCCCTTATTTGTTTGAACATATCTAGGCAACTGCTCTCTGCTGCTTCGGCTGGTCAGATATTCCACAGGCGAGCTGCGTCATTGTAAAAAGAAAATAACTCAACGTTCGTTCTTGTAAATGAAAATTTATAATTGTGTCCTCCTAATTGTCTACAAACAGGCCAAAAATTAAGTGAGAGCTCAAGATAACTTTTGTTGGTGTTAATTGTATGAAATTTGGTAATTTTGTTTATTTTCCTTCTTGTCTTAAGAGATTGAAGACCAATACTTTCCATTAGGGGCATCACACTCATTCGACGACAGTAATTGTGGGTTGTTTGTCATGTTGTCCTTTTCTGGATATTGAGTATTATCTTTAATTTACATGCAGGCACTGGGAATGGATGATATTCGATGTAAAGGCCAAGGCACTCTGTAGATGGCCTGGTGATATTTCCGTGTTTTTAATCATGTTTTACCTTTTTTTTTCTATTCCTACTAATATTTTCAATTTTTTATCAAGTTTATGAGAGAATTTAGTTGCAACTCTCTTGATGCCTTTCCTTTCATGTTTTCAGTTAGACAATGCAGCATCCAGCAGTGGCCAGAAAAACATAGGCTGTTGGTGCTGTAAGGCTGGTCCAATTTCGGCAGAGTTCAACATTACTCGTCAAGGTTGGGTTCCAGGAGAGGCAATTAAAATGTATGCAGACATAACCAATGGATCTAGCCGCAAAGTCACCAAGTCTTGTGTGAAATTACAAAGGGTATGTGATGACAAAGTCTTGCTCAAAAGACTAAGAAACTTCAGGAATTATCCTTTCTGTAGCTCTTGCCTTCTTTCTTATAGTTATGACTGCGGATTCTGATTTTTAGTAGTTTTTGCGGACTGTCTGTAGATTAATTTTTTAAGCCTGAAGAGGAAATATGACTCCAGACAGCAGCCTTTTGATCTCTCTCTCCCTCCCTCCTTCCCCCCTCCCCCCTCTCTCTGTGTCTATGTCTTTCTCTTTTTGTTTTTGTTGCATACACAAAAATATCCAAATAGGACTTCTGAGTTAATTGTCTATCTTATATAAGACTTCATGTTTGTTTTTTTTAAAACCATGGTATAAGAGACTTGATGCTTAGTTTAGGAATATTCTGAAATAAATCTTTCTTAACAAGGATTTTAACCCTGACACACTGGAATTTTTTGGCTATGACTTGACCCCCAAATGTTCCACCCTTATACTTATACAAAGTATTTGGAGTTTGTTTGTGGTTTTTTTTTTTGTTGTTTTTTTTGACACAAATCATAAATATTTCAGTTTCCTAAAAAAAAATTATGTGGTCTAAAATTTGTGAATTGCAGTTGGAGGGGTCTCTGGTGGGCTTTTTCACTTTATATTTCTTCATTTTTATAAGGAAGCTTTTGTCTTACTTTTCCCCCATTTCTGTTCTATCCTGAATTGTGTTTTTTTCCCTTTTTTGCAATTTAATGGTCAGCCCTCATTTCATGCCTTTTTGGTACATAACATCAGGGTCACAAGTTCGATGAATCGAGTACTTTTAAAGGTAAAGGGGGTTTAAATATCCTTGGTCTTTCTGGAAAATTATGCTGTTATGAGTGGTGGTCATTTTTTTATTTTTGTGAGTAAATGATAGTTTTTGTTATTGTATTGTTAATCATCTATCTATGGTACTGATATGTGTTCTGAGAAATAATATTTATTCTTTTGTGTAAATCATTCATCATCTCTTTGTGGTTAAACCTGTTTTCTCTTTGTTTCAATCATATTACTTTTCCCTGGGCTCCTTTTCAACCATTGTCTTCCTTTGGGGCAGACCAAGAATACACATCTTGCCCATGGGATTATTTAAGGGAGTTTTGAAACCCTTTTCTATATCTTTATCTTTATCTTATCTTGTGTGTATTTGAGCCCCAGAACCACCAATGAAAAAAATAAACAATAAAAAAAAATCATCCATACCAGATCAAACAATATGAACCTCCAGTAAGTTTATTGTCATATTGTTCATTAACAAAATTGTGGACTGATCAAAACCAACCTATTGTTGTTGATGAAGGTTTAAAGTAAACAATGCCTTTTGATATTGAGAAGATTTTCTACCCCTTTTGAATGTTGTGAGTTGACCATGACTTTCAAATCTTTTATTTTTTAAACAAAAAATGAAGACTTTCTTTTAATCTATTTTGAACAGTGTGCTACTTATAGGGCTACAAACAGATCAACTGTTAAGTTTAAGGAATTGGCTCGTGTCTCCCGACCGTCTATCATGAGCCACAGTACAGACCAATGGACTGGGGAGGAACTCATTGTGCCCCCTATAGCCCCTTCTTTCTTGACTGGCTGCAACATCATTGACATTGAATATGAACTAGAGGTATTCACTCTTCCTGATTTTCCTTACCTCTTAAGTCGAGCATTCTTATAAAGCACACTCTTTTATAGAACTGCTGGTAATAGAGAACAGGTTTTTTAAGCCCACCATAGGGAATAAAATAAATATATAAACCCCAACAGATATAAAGACTACTGTTACAAAGAACTTATTTGGGAAGTACTGTTACAAAGAATTCATTTGGAATGTCCTGGTATTTTTGGTCTGAAATGAAATGCACAGCTTTTGAAAAATACTTAGTGTTTTAAGAAGATAAGGTTTAAAGGTAATGATGCCTTCAAAATGCTCAGTACTGTTATCTTACTGTGTTTTTATTGGGTTTCTTTCCTCTTTCACACCTCAGGTTTATCCTTGCACCCATGGTATGGTGCCTGAAATATCAGGCCGAGAAGTCATCAAAATGAATAAACATATCTAATTTTACTAAGTTGTTCTTTACTTGAACTTTCAGCTGATAGTTAAACCTTCTGGCCTTGCAAATGACCTTTTTGTGAGCCTGCCAGTTTTAATTGGAACCATCCCTCTCATGCCTGTTCGTGAACAATTTCCTGCTGCAACTGGTCTCTCAGGTGAACATCAAGAAATGACGGACCCATATGATGACATGCGTAAGCATCTCACAATTTTTATTTATTCTATTCTGTAACTAATTGTTGACTGAAATTGATATTCTTTTAATTTGGTTTGCTTACACTCTTTAACCAGTGCTTAGAAGGAAATGAATGGTTTTGCAAATTATTTTATATAATACTGAAGTGAATGGCCTCGTAGCTCAGTTGTAAGGTGTTTGACCCGAATGCCGAAGGGTGAGGGTTTGAATGCTGACTGGGGCTATCGTGCATTGGCCATGGACATCATGTATGCTTATGCAGCAGCACTTTTGTGTTTGCAGGCGAACAGGCCAATTTTTTGTCTTCTTTTTAGTAAAGAAATAAATGGTTTTTATCTATTAATTTTACTTTCTTTGGTCTTTTTCTCTACTTATTCCAGCCCCACCCAGCTATAGTGAGTGTGTTACAGGCAGAGTGAACACCTGTAGAAAGGGTTACAACCAACACACCAGCGGCAGCCAGACCTTGCTCCGTCCTACAGGTATTACAACTGGGGACATTCTCCTGATCCACTCCCTGACTCAAACTGAACATCTGTAATATAAGATTTAGGAGGAAATCAAGCTCGATCTTGTCAGTCATCATCTCAGAAATTTTTCCATCTTACTTTGTTTAAGATTCTCGTAGAGAAGTATCTTTGAGTATCAAATTGATGCAAATAAGCAGCTGCATACAAATTGAGTTCCATTTTAGGTTTGATATTTTTTAAAGATGCATTAAAGCTCTGATCTAGGTTTAAATAGACAGAAGAATATTTAAAGATTTAAAATGGTTATAGAATATATCACTAAAATCCTTCTTTACATTGAGTATTGAAAATAAAATAGTGTTTACTTAGCTGTTCTCCTAACCATGTATTGAGTTTTATACTCTGCTTAGCTTCTTCCATGCCCTAGTGGTACAGTTTACAAGATTATAATTCTCTTCCCTCTTGTTGCTTATAAAGGGCTGCTACGCTAAATATGTAATTATATTAAAATGGATATTTTATTTAAATGAAGTCTTGCATGTATATTAATGAGAATTTAATGGACAAATCTACGTCCATCTCATTAAAGGGCATTTAAGTGTTTTTTCGATTTTTCAGGAGAGCGTTTTAAAGATTTTTCCCCAAAGTTTCGTGAGAACGTGAATACATACTTTATCTGCCATTTTAAAAATTAGTGTAATTGATTTGCGACCCTTCTCATAACAAAGGTCTTGATCTCAACTTTTTGGATATAT
>JBCIKM010527689.1:0-18574 GCA_039654465.1 Melibe viridis | reverse complement strand
AAGAAAGGAAAGGAAAAGGTGGGTTCTTGAAAAGGTTGTCCCTCCCCCCCTCCCCCCCCCCCCTCTCTCTCTCTCTCTCTCTCTCTCTCTCTCTCTCTCTCTCCTCTCCTCTCTCCAGCGGACAGCTTTTTAATAAAGATTCAACTTCCTTTAAATTTTTCATATTCTCTGGAAAAATGCTCTTAGTTACAGATGATGAAGTAGATAACAATACAAGCAAATAAAAACTCACGTTGTATTTCATACAGTTGCATGTCTGGACCATTCATATGAGGTGCGTTGGATGAATACTCTCCCTTTTTGGCTTCAAACTGCTGGTCTTCTAACTCACTCTTTAAAGATTTGATCTGTACAAACACACATAATAAAAAATTTATAAGATAACTTCTAATTTTTCATATGCACTTTGAGGAGAGAAAAAAGAGGGCATCAGGAACATTGGTTAAAACTCTTTTCAACTTCATTTGATTTAAGTTCAAGAAAAACAACAATAAAAACTAAAGGGTAATCAAACGGGAGCAACGAGAAATTCAGAATAAACCTAAAATCCAAAGGCCACTGAGACTAACTGACGCCAATATGACTGTCTTCTTTAGCAGTACTGGTTGTACTTTAAGTTCATCCTCCAATCATTGAAACTCACTTCCTTCTGTAAAGCTTCACGCTCTTTGACAAAACCTCTGATTTTATCATCTGTGGATGAAATAAGAGACAAGAATGCATACAGAATTCATGATGTTGAGAAGAAAAAAAAAACAAATACCAAAGTGATAAGATATTACTATAGTTTCTTGAAGTTTTATTCATACTGAACAAAAGTACTGGCCTTGATCCATAAATTCTTGCACCTCCATTATGGAATCCCTTCTGAGCTGTGCTGAAACAGCTTAATGCTTTTTCACAACTAAGTATAAAACGGAAACAGCATGTTATGTACAAAACCCAATGCACAAAATGCCAACTTCATCTAGTGTCGTCAACATACGTCAATAATGTGTAAAATAAATTACAAAAACATAGAGCAACTTTAAGAAAAAAAGAAAAAAAAACCCAAAAAAGCAAACAATCATTTGATTGGAAGTGCTCTAAAAACTGCACCAACCTTGAGGGCAAATTTCATCAACCGTAACCAACCCAGGAATGTGTTAAGCTTCAAAGAATTTTATCATTCCAGCCTCGAGAATAATGTTTGCATTTCAGCTGCACACTCTGTCACTTTGTGCTGGTTCAAGGCTGTTGAATTTCTTCATGGCTCTATAGCACTGTTATTCTCAAGAATTCTGTGAGCCTTTTACTATAACCTTATTTGACATATACTGTAATTTTAAAAATCATGGCAGTCAAGTGCATGGTTGCACACATAATTATTTAAACCTGAGACTGTCAAACAGATAAAGGTGAAACAAAATATTTTCTGCAGTGTCTCTTTGGTTTCAGAAGCTCTTTCGATTCACCCCAAATTATGTTCCTCTCAATTCAAGTTTAACATACAACATGCTTGTCACAAATTGATTGTGATCTTTTTTCATTAGACCAGAGATTAATTCAAAATTTTTGAAAGAGTTCAAAAGCAAAATTTTAAGTCTTTTCATAAAACACACAGTAAAAGAGTTCTTTCCCATCACCTTGATAAAAAAAAAAATAAACCCCACCAAAATGAATCTCATAATCACGGCTGATATGACAACCAGATCAAAAGCACTGTCTACACTCCGGCTTGCCAACCTCCCAAATATAGCCTTCTTCTACTGAACTGTCAAGGATTCAAGGGCAGGCGTTGGAGGATACCCCGAACACATAAATAGCTAGGTGTCAGTTTATGGAGCAACACACTTGTACTTATAAACCTCTTGAAAGGAAGTAAAATAGGCATTTAAGATGAAAAAGCTGGCAAGTACCGAGTGTAAATCGTACTCAATGCCTTAGAATGACATCTTGCTTCCTGGTGAACAAAAAAAAAAAAAAAAATCCACAAAGGACAAGTGTCAATCTTATCAAAAATAAAATTACCCTTGGTTAGAAATCTAAGGACCCTAATCTAAATGATAATATAAAGGAATTGAAGATTTAAATTTTTTTTTTTCAAACGTGTTCGTGTTTCCCTGAAAAGAACCTTGCAGGTGTGGAAAAAGAATAAAATTTTGTAACAAATTCCTTGATTGAGCATTGCTCAAGGAGGCCTTGTCAGCAAGTTGTGTGTCTTTGGGCACAATACATTTAAAACAACTGGGAAAAAAAAGGGTTTCAGTGACACCACTCAAAAATATGTTACAAATATAATCCTGTGTTATGAGTAAGTAAAGATATGTCATGTTTCTCTTAGATGGCAGCAAGACAGAACAAAAGGCATCTGGTGGGAATAAGGGGGGGGGGGGGGTGTCAAAGGTTAAGGGTTATCTTTGCAAGAGGGAATGCAATCACTCCATGCTCATTCAGGATGTCTTTCATAAAGAATAAATGCAAGACTGAGCAGAGATTGACCTCACAATAATTTATTCTGGATTAATGGCATCCCAAATTGTGAAAAAAAAAACCCCAACAAAAACAACAACAAAAAAACAAAAAACGCCACCCTTTATGAAGGTGTCAACTAAATGTCATACGGTCTGTTATACACAGTGATATAAGTATTTTTAGGTGGGCTTCATTCTTTGAAAACATTTGTAAAATCAATCAAACTAAAAAAAATATTCAAGTATATGCAACAGTATTAAGTTTAAAAATAAGCAACTTTTGATGACAGCCGTCAGTAAAGTTTGATTTTACAGAAATGAAAATAAAAATAGTTTTGATCATATATACATCTGAAAATTTTAAAGCAAAAAAGGACTGATAAAAGAATTTTTAATAATAAAAAGTACAAGTGCTCTGCCAAATGAAAGAAAGATTGAACAATCCAGTCTTGATACCCAATAAAAATGAGAATAAATGCAACACAGTCTTAGGGCATTTGTCATTGAGTATATGTACTTTGAAGGCACCTTTAGTCACTATTCTCCCATTTCAATTGCTTTGAATATGGCACAAAAATTATAAAAGACAGACAAAAGCTTGTAACCAAAATTATTAAATAATTATATTTAATATAATATTTTACCATTTATAGGGGGGGGGGGGGGTGGGGGGAAGAAAATAATTTTCAGAGTTCCCATATGCATTAAAAAAAAATGAAAGACTGAAAAGGAATTGAGGAAAACATAAACTTTAATTGCTCTTGTTCTTTTTAAGAGGATGCAGTCTTTAAAAAAAATTAAAGACAAATCAGTTTGAAAGGAGTTAAACAAAGAATCACTATGAAGAAGTACCTCAATAGATAGTCTGGGATAATTCATGACTAAAAATTCGTAAATGGGATGTTAGTTCACAAAAACAGCAAAAAAAAAAAAAAAAAGATTTTCTTTAAAAAAAAAAAAACAACAACCCCAAAACTGCAAACTAAAATAACAGGTGCCCAAAACACAAGAAATTTCAGCAGTGTATTTCTATATCATTCATCAAGACATCCAGGGACCTAACTCAGGATATTTTTACCTCTCCTTGTTTCCTCTTATCTTAACACCTGGACTTCTTACAAACTTCCTTGAACTAATATGTAAATTTGTTTCCCACTGACCATACCCAATATCAAATTCTAATTCCAAAGCCTTTAGTCATGACGATATCTGTTTTTAAATACAGAAATACCTGGGTCACAAATCCTTTTCTCAGATATATTTCAAATCCATCCCCACCCAGTGATGGGTAGACATGATTCTGCAAGTGAGACTAGGTAATGAAAACTCCATCATATTGTGCTGGTATGTCTCCATTCTTTAGCAAACTAATACTTTTCCAAACCTATAATTAAAGTATTTAAAAAAAACATACAGAGTTCCATTTAAAACACAACTCCTTCAATCAATGAAACTTACTTTTAAACTTTTGTTTTTTTCAACAATTGATTTTAAAAATCTTGCTGTAATTTATTTCACAAGGGTTAAGTGATTACATCAATCTTTATTTTTAAAATATTAGAATAACTATTCAGGAACGCATTGATATTTTGAATTCTAAATGTTGCGTTTTTAATGTAACTTAGAAAGTGTACATGATTTAAAAAAATAGATTTCCATCTCATTAATGTTGAAATAACTATCAAGTGTAGTGATAATAATCACTAACTAATAAAATGGTTATCAAAGACAATTCTCGATAAGTAAAAAAAATTATATGTCACGACACAATAAGTTATTTTGTGTACTAGAAAACAAAAAAATTTAACACTAAATATTAGAACTGAGAAATCTCTGTGTCTTATTCTTGCCAATGATATTCCACTAATAGTTACAAAAAAGACAAAACAAACACAGGACCATTTACTAAGTTAGATGTGCTAAACAAAAGCAAACAAAAGAACCAGTGCGTGAAACACATCAAAAACTAGTCTGTGGCATGATATTTCAAGACAAATAAAAAAAACTTACAAAACCATTCTACACACACAACAAATAGGTGGAATGTTATTGTTTAATCCTTTCACAGGATTTGCTGGAAAAGGAAGACTTCAAAACATTGAGATCATAGAACATGAACCTACTTGGGGTCTTTTGAGGCATTTGCCTCAAAATTATCGTTAAAAAAATTTAAAAGAGGCACTACAATATAACCCTGATATTTTGAATGACCTCTGGTAAAATTATAATTCAATAATACACAAACAATTTTCAACTGAATATTAGTTTTCAAAGTGTTACAAATTCACAGATTTAAAACAACAATGAATAAAGAAAATTTCAGAGCAGCAATTATGTCACAATTTAAAATGCAAAATTCCAATGAACTATGAAAAATTAGAGAGATCAAATTTTTAGAGCAAAATAAATCAATAATTGTCTAAAGGGGCAGAGACATAACATCATGATACTATGACAATGGATGGATGAAAGTGTCATTGAAAAAAAGAGAAAAATATCACTGCCATTGAGTCTGGATTATCTTATATAATTTTAGAGATCCAATGCTTTAGATAAAAAGCTAAAGACTCTTTTTCAAAAGGGACGTAAAAGTAAGCCATTCTAATAAAATAGCAAGAATATCATGGATAATAGCAAACTATGATAGAAAATGAAACAAGCAAAACACATGATAAACCAGCCATTCAAGAGAGTGGACTAGCTTATTCTCTTTGGTCCTTTAAAGAAAAATAACTTGCCAAGGAAATGTGCTCTTTCCTTTAAACTGACATTGTCAAAATTAAGATAGAGAGATACTTAAGAAAGGTAATTAATGTGATATTGAATGAAAGAATAAATTAAGTATTTAAAAAAAAAAAAGGACTGAACCATGTTCTTAAAACTACCACTGCTGTGTTCACGCATCAGTATCAACAAACGTAACTTTATTTAAAAAGGCACTGATGTCAAGTCATGTCTCCAAATTGGTATCACAGATCTATTTAAAAATTATTGTACGTAAGAGAGAAATATCCATCATCATTTTAAGTTAAGTCATTTTGGCAATTTTGGTATTCACTACAGAAATCACCTTCATCATGAAGGTGAAGGGAAGGCTACAAAAGAATGATACAAAATGCGAAAGTATGCCATCACAACAAAATCATACAATCCATGCAAAGAAAAGAAAACCAAAACCATCGACGTACATTAATGGAAAACGAGTAAAACATTCAGCGACATCATGCCATGGTGGAAAGTTCCACAAAAAAGTAACACAAAACTAATCATCCTTTTTTCAAAGGTTCTGTTTTAAAGAATAAATATCAAACACTAGAAGTCTTCATTCAATTAGTCAAAAGACAAGTGCAGATATTCCTATTACAACAGTAAGTAGACAAAATGTAAAAGAAATAGTTAGAATGAACTTGTTTAATACAATGGGTGTTAATAAGGGGTTGAGGGATTGATTATGGCTGATGAAAATAAAAGAAGCACCATTTTAAGTGGGGGGAGGGACGAAGATTTAAAAAAAGCATAAAAAAAAAAAAGGATGAGACACAGCAGAAGCAGTTTCAGAGATTGGCTGTGAATTTGTTTTCTTTGAACCCCTTTCTGATCAGGCCCACACAACGAACTAAACTAGCTCTCCTAGGACCAGAGTTGCCACCTACTGACCGATGAAAACAAACAAAACAAAATAATTCTACCAGCTAGAGCTGTTTGAGGTTAAAATCTCATGTTTATGGTCACTGTCTAGTGTTTTTTGTTTCTAACTTAAATTTAATGGCTCACAAATAGTAAAAAAAAAAAAAAGAATCTGGTCCTCCATCTTCTTGTTTTAATTTGTGTAACAGATTAATTTTTAAAACTAATTTAGTGTTTCTTTCACTATACTCTAAAAATAACTATCACAGTACAAATCCAAATAAAGTATGCGTATGCATTCATAAAGCTGGTAAAATAAATATTACATTGCACCATCATGATCGGAGAAAACTCTTCACTGGGCAGTTCATCAGTACAGTTTTGTGAGAATACTCTTCTCTAGTCATAAAAGTGTTAAGTCTTTAACTGAAGACTTTTTTGAAAATGCTGAACTTTGATTTTCTCTTCGCTTTCTTCTCCATCTTTTTATCTAAGGCCTTCTCTAAATCATCTGGCTCCAGGGAGCTATGCGACTCAGATTTTGCTACAGTGTTGAGTGCGGCAGAAGCAGCAGCCTGGTCTGACTCCTCTTGGCTTTTCACAGATGCCTCCAGTTTACTGCTTTCACCATCTGCCAGAGAAGTAGAGGCAATTGCCCCATCCATTGCATCTTCTTGGGAAACTATTGCTTGGAGATTTTCTTCATTTACATCAATCAACCTACCCAGGCTTCCATCTTCCTCAATACCAGAAATGCCTGGTGAGGAATCTGAAAGGTCACCCTTCTGTCCATCAGTGACCCTGTTATCCTCTTGTTCAGCTGTTTCCTTCATAGCAAGCTCCCCACCATCCCTTTCCCTATCTGCATAGCTAACTGCTTCCTTATCAGCAAGCTGTTCCTCTCCATCTTTACAGCTCAAAGTCTTCTTGTTAGCCTCCCCACTGCCCTCCCCTTCTACACAGCTCTCTGTTTCTGCATTTGCAGGCTGTTCTGCTTCATAGCTCCCAGAGTCCAGACCTTCAAGGATATCATCCAGGTCGTAATCTTCCAGGACAGCGGCATCAGAATCTTCAGACAGGGCCCTACTGCTGTAGCTTTGTCCATTCCGATTCTCTTTTTCAGTACTTACTGCCTGCGTGTCATCACACCTACCTTCAACACTCCCTTCAGACTCAGTCACATTAAAACTACCAGGAAGGGACTTGGGGTTTTGACTAAGGTCAATCACTGACTCTATCACATCTTTTTCCTGAACGTCTCCCTCACATTCATCAAGGTCTGATTTGAAGCTCTCTTTTTCCATCCATGTATCTGTATTGATAACACAGCTTTCATTTTGTCCTTTTGCATCTTCTACTGACTCCTCTATGACTTCAGAGCAGTCTGCTTCCCCAGCTCCAATTTGTCCCGGCACTGCTTTATCTGCAAGTCCAACTGCAACCTCCAAAGAGCTGTTTGAAAGCTCTTTTTCATCTTTTATTTCCTCTTCTTTCCCAGCATCTGCCAACTCCAGCAACCCTTTATCAGAAATGTTATCCACGTTCTCAACCATTTCAGAGTCTTGTAAAGGCTCCACCTCCACCTCCAGTTCCAATCCAGTCTGCCCCCCAATACTTTCTTCTTCTGTGCCTTTTTTACCAGAGACTGCATTGCCAATCTCTTGCTCATTCCCAACTTTCTCCTTTTGACAATCTTCCATCAGAGCGTCTTCTATCAAATCTCTACTACTCATATTGCCATCTGATTCCTGCTGTTCCTCAACATCTCCATTCCCTTCCTTGTCTACTGTAAGACTAGCTAACACTTTTCCAGTCTCCTTTTCTTCACTTGCTTGAATATGATCACTTGTTAAAATATATCTGCCCTTTTCGTCCGCAACCATATCAAATCTACATGCATCTACTGAACCCTTTCCCACAGCAGTACAACCAGATTCCATGTGCGTATCACCACTGCTTTCTTTCCTTATTGTACTATTGTCAACTTCAAATTCATTGTCTGTATTTTGACCTTGGCAGTCCTCTTTGTTGCAATCATCAGCTGTCGTTTCAAACTTTGAAATAATATCTTTATTCTCTTCAGGAACAGGAGATTTTGACTGAAATAAAGAAATATCTTGTGAGGATGCATTTGAGACATCCTCAAGAACAGCAGGATCATCTAATTTTGTGACTGCTGCAGCTTCTTCAAGAGTATTTTTTACATTTTCCTCTATACCAAAATTGTCACCCAACTCATCTGAATCCCCAGATACCTTTTCTGTTGGGTCTTCCACTGGATCTATGAATTCAGTTAATTTGTGACCCAGATCATTGTCATTATGTTTATCCAAAGATATTTCTTCAAAAGTGCCATAACCATCATTAAAAGCTGGTTCATGAATTTCATCAGAAAGGATTCCTTCACAAGCAATATCGATTTCCCTCAGGTCTCCCTTAGCATCATCAGTCAGAGAGTCTCTTTCTGCAACATCTGAACTAACAGAAAAAAATTTCAGCTGTTCTTTTTTCTCTGACTGATCATTAGACAGCTCATGACTTTCATCGCTCTCTGCTTTCAATTTATTTTCATCATCAGCATCAGTTTCTTTCACTTTTAGAGCACTGGAGGGAATATTATCTGTAATACTATCGGTTATTGTGGCATCCTCAATAGAAAGAGTTTGTGATTCGAATTCGGGATCAACACTCTGAGGAAAAGTAAAGACAGGCATAGACAAATCATCTACAGCAGACCCTTCATCGCCCCAAACACTCCTTTCAACACTACTCTGGTCATCTGCACTGCTAGAGATGTGGAGTGGAGTACTGACAGCATCAAAGAATTCATCCCCGTCATCTTCTAGATTAGAAGAATGCCTATGACCAAAAGACACAGGATTAGGGAAAGGAGTCGAAGTGATAGGAGTACTGTTTAGAGGTAACTCATTCAATAGCTGGCCAGATTCACTTTTGCCCACTTCTATCTCTCCACCAAATTCATCATTGTCCTTTTGTCGCTCTGCATTGTTATAACTATCTGTTATTTCATTTTCAGCTTTTACTACTTGAAAATTTTTTACATCCTGTGATTCCTGACTACCAGAAACAGGGATGCATTCAGCAGTGCCAGAATCTTTTAAACTCTTGCGACCAGATACACTAGGTTCGGCATCTGCCTTTAACACAAAATCATGGGCTGTCCCATGGTCCTCTTTGGCTGCAGAGTCTAACGCTACTTCAGCACCCTGGGTGGTGGAAAAGAGAACACTCTGTTCTTGTGTGGGATGGTCTTTTGGAGAGACAACAACAATGGGATTAGTAGAAGGGTTAGAAGGAAGAGCAGCAGTACCTAGGGTCCCGTCTCCTGCCTTTTCCAAGAACTCCTTGGTTTCCGGGGAGACCAGAATGTCACCGGAGGGAAGAGGATTTTCATTGGTTGTGGCCGATATTGAGGATGACTGCTTTTCAAGGACCGGCTCTCCTCTGTCGTTGGACATGATGACAAAACCACTATCCTGAAATTGTTACAAAAAAAAACCCAACAAAACAATCAAACCTGAATAAATCTACACCTTCCAACAAAGAAAAGATTGAAAGCAAGAAAAGAAGACAAAATCCCCTCCAAAGGTAAAAAACCTCACCATTATTTTGTCAATAAGCAGTTATTGCTCATCATATTATAATATTTTTTCAAACAGTGGGTTTTACTTTTTATTTATTGTCAAACAAAATCCTATGCACTGTCCAAACATTTAGGGGATCATAAATAAATAATGCTAAATGTTATAAATTTACAGAATGAGAATGAAAATGATGTTACTATTCATGAAAAAGAAAGACTAAGAGAAGAATCATTCATTGACTTTTCTGGGACATACCAGGAGACCCATAAAAAAGGGACAACACGAAATTGGCAATAAAATTTTAACCAATACGTGTATTAAAGTGAAACCTAACAGAAAGTAAGACCAACCAGCTGCATTCAGTATGTTAAAAAATCAGTTATATTGGTTGGCAGTAAGTAAAATATTCAAAAGTAACTCTCACCTGAATTAACCTGTCTTTCAATTCTAACTGTTGCTTCAATATACTCAACTCATGTTCCATATTCTTCAAGTCTCTCTTTTGTAATTCATAATTCTGTGCATGAGAAAAACAAAACAAAAAAAAGAGAGAGAAAAGGTCAAAAAAGTTCACACCAAAAAATTGCATATAGTCTAGAGCACTATGGGTGAAAACCTTCATTTTTCTCTCTCCTGATTTCCCCATGATAAATTTTTAAAGGAAAAGAAACCTGGAACAGAATTTGTGGAATAGCAATTCTAGCTCTAAAAGAGATCCTCAATATTCAAACATTTAAAAAGTCTCACAGTTAAAAATTGAGGAAGAACATCTTTGTTTAGGATCTACTGCTACAATGAATGAGGTTAAAATATTCATGAAATTTGGATTTCCCAGTTTTTACATAGCATGAGATATTATGAAGAATAAAAATCAGATTTTTTAATGGACATTCCTTTTCAGCAGGTAATCTTAATGTTAATAATTTACCAGTCAACAGGAAAAAGTTGCAAATTTAAATCAAAAGACATGGATATAATAAAAATGATAATCTATTATACTGAAGCTAAGATCATGTGCCCTGTTTTCTTGAGATTATAAATGGTCCTAAACTTGACTCTAAAATGATCTGAAAATGAAAGAATGCAAATCATATTGTTTAAGTCCAAAAGGTGTAGCTAGAAAAAGTAAATAAAAACCTGAAAATGGCTTCTTGATTTTAGCCAAGCATCTCATAAATATATAGATAAAGCATAACCTAATTTGAGTGAGTGCTGTGACTCAGTGAAAAGCAATGCCCCTTGAAAACATTCTGCTCTTGCTGACGTGACTTCGAATCACAGCCTGGAAAATTGCTCTTTGTTTTGCTTTTTTGTTTGGTTAGTGAGGGTGTGTGTGTCTGTTATTATATGTTCAATCGAAGGTCGAACTAACAAGAGCTGAATTCTGACCGTTTGTAGAACTTAAGACTTTCTTGTTTTCATAATGATGGCAATGATGATGATAATACTCAAGATATCTTGTACGGGGCCTTCAAGTCTCAAACTACAAGATGACAGTCTAACCTTCTTACTGGCACTAAGCAAGAGTGTCCTTCTTACTCTGTTTAAGTCTTTGTATTCTCGTTGTAGTTCAGTGTATCCCTCGTCCTGCTCCTCCAGCTGATCTTTGAGAAGCTCCACCTGGTACACTAGTGACTGCTTCTCGTTGTCCAGCTGCGCGCTGGTCATCATGGCCGCTTTGTACTTATCCTCCAGTTCTCGCATCTCAGCCTGAGATTGATGACAGCACAATAAAAATTGTGTTTAAAAATGGAATGAAGAAATGAACAGGAAAAGTTGAAGAGACTGAAATCATAAAAAGAAAATGAAGATGATAATAAAATAGCAGTAGACTGATACTCTTGAACTTAAGAAAGAAAAAAATAATATTTCAAACAAGAATAATTAAATACATTGTGTAGCAAAGAACACAAAATGTACCAATCAATGATTGTCAAAAAAAAACTAATAACATACTTCATTTGACTACTGATTGGTTTGATTAAGAAAAAATTAAAAGACGTAAATAATTTGAGCTTTTAGGTTTGCAAATTTCACATTTTGTGAGCTCAATATGCATAAAACATAGCTATACCATTTACCTGATTGAGTTAAGATATCCCTCTGCCTTCATAAAACCCCTAAGTCATTAAATAGATGACCATACAACCAAGGTTCACAGGTACTTTTTATTTTAGGCAATTGCAATGTAATATGCTACAATGATTGAAAAAAAATATATGAAAAAATGAAAAAAAAGAAAAAAATTTAAATCCCAACTTTTATGGAAAAAAAACAGTCATAAATATTAATTCTAAAAATTGCGTGAAAAAAAAAAAAGATAAAACCTGTTTTTGTTTTGTTTTCTATCTATATTATCACTGAGCATGCCTCAAAATCCATTTTAAGCTATAAAATGTTATGGTTTTGGTTTTTGGTTGGTTCTTTAAAAAAAATTACCTTAAAATTGAAATTGTGACTGTACAATTAATCATTAGTCTTCTCGGCACAATATTCAATAATTATAGCTGCAAGACCGTGAAAAAAGAAAAAGAAAAAGAAAAAAGATGGAGAGGCATAGAGAAGGAAAATAAGGATGCATCTTAAAATTACCAAAGTCACTCATTCATGCAATCTCAATTGATTTTGCATGTAATAAAAATTCAACACTACATTCACACCTAAAAAAAAAAATGTTTAAACCCCACAAGCTAGCTTTAACTTATCAAATAAATGACACTAAACCCCAGCCACCATTAAAAAAAAAATAGTAAATTTTTTTTTTAAAAATCAGGTTTTCTTGAAATTTCAACAGATAGAGAATGAATGTTTTTGTTTTTTTTTCCGAAAGAGAAACCAAAAATAACCCTGAAATAGTTCTTCCAAAAAGGGTATTCTTCAAACATAATATGAGAGCCAGATGTTTCATTATTGATCAAAGAGATTGTGTGGGCAAATTATGCTGAAATACTTGAATAAAAACTAATTCTGAATCAGCATTAACCAAACTCACTGACAAAGTCCATTTTGACCCTTTTTTGATTCTTTCGACTAAATGAATATAAAAACGAAAAAACAGAGGATATAGACATATTGACAAAAAAAAATAGATACACAGGCAGACTGATGGAAAGATGGATAGATATGTAAAAAATAGAAAAGTAAGCTATTTTAAGGAGGAATTATATAATTAGTAAGGATGTGGTGTGTGTCTTGGCAGCCAAAGGCATGCTTTGAAATATCATCTCAGCTCATCTGATCTTACTAATCAGAGAGCAGAGGGAACATAACTTATCACCGGGAACAAAACCAAACGAACGCACGCGAACACACACACACACATATTGATAAAGCAAGAAGGAAAGAGGGAGCTCCCCTGAAAGTTAAAGACTAAACATGTGACGTTTTGGCCAAATACCCATTTTCAGCAAAGACACAGTAAGGCAAGTACACCGCAAAAGAAAATACAACGACACAGCAGAGAAAAAAAAAATTGCTTTTCTCTTGATTCAAAAAAGTAAGAATAACTCAAGATGCTGAAAGAGAGATAAAAAAAAATTAAAACAAAAAAACAACAACGAAAAATAAACCTAGCAACAAAAAAGCATACACATAAAAGATGGCGCAACCAATCTCAGTCCTAGAGACCACTTGTCATGCCGACTGGGCTATTTATCAGGGGACACAAGAAATGAGAAATTTCTCTGTATAAAACTAACAATTCCCTTTAAAAAATGCTGCTCTGCAATATAGTAAAATTTCCTTAGGTGCCCTCAGTTCCATTCTATCCAAGTACCATTGGATCATCATTGAAAACAGAGGAGGAAAAATGGAATACAGACTGAGAAGACAAATAAGGACTGATGAAGAAAAAAAAAAAAAGGTTTCCTTTGCCCAAAACTCAAATTAAATCATAATTCATAAAAGAAAATGGGGAAAAGAGTGGAAGGGGGAGGGTGCAAATCACTTTCTGCATTTCCTGGAATTTCATGAGGTTCTTGATTTACTCACCATTCTTAAAATTTTTTGCTGTAAATGTTACAGGTATGAAAAAAATAAGATATAGTGAGACATTAACTACCCTGCATAATGTATAATTTACCATTAGATCCCCCTATTCCCCCACCAAAAAAACCCCAAATAAATAATTAAAGAAATAAACAACAAACAAACAAAAAAATTCCAAGCATCACACCAGTGTGTTGAATGTAAGCTCACAAGAACACAAACCAAATTCAGAGAAGTGAAATGATTTATGAAGACCTTCAAGAGATATCCTGAGTGATGACTTTAAAAACACACCACTCACATCATTCAGAAAAACAACTCTCCAGCACTTGTTTCGATTCATTTTTTTGTCCCCATTGTTGTGAGACATGCTCAACCGTTTTCTAAGCCTACCTCTGGATAACACTAAAAATGATTACCAGTGGTGCATTTTTAAAGTCACTCAGGATAATAATATCCATAACAGATGATATTTGGTTCAGTCATCTTCCCTTCCATTGAATAGATTTTTAAGTATTTTCTAAAAACTATAAATCATAAGTACCTCCTCTTACCATACAGCCTTCTTTCCCCAAAAAGAACAACAACAAAATGAACTTTAAAAATTATTTTGGGTGACTACTGCATGAGTGATGATACAAAATACATGACAATTTGTTAGCAGAAACAAGCTACAATGGTTACATATGATTTAAAAAACCTTCAATGAATTATAAAACTTTGAACACAAAGCTTAGCCATGCCAGAGAGCAACAAAGATAAATGACTTAATGAGAGAACAAAATTACCTTGAGGTCAAGTTCTTTTCCATCTGCCCCTGAGTCATTTGATTCTGAACTTCCTCGTCGAGATCCTCCAATCTGTTGTCGAATCTAAAGAAATTTTACATACAAAAATTAGAAAGTGAAAAAGAGAGAGTGAAAGCCAAGACCCAATATAATTTTACTTTTGTCATCACACCAGTTTAGCTTTCCCTTTTTTACAAGAAAAATATCATTAAAAAATTTGCAATGTGGGCCATCCTTTCTATGACATTGAAAATCAAGTGAAAAATGCATACATTGGTAACTATTGTAACTATAATAAATAAATAAATAAATATTTTTATGCAAGATGATTTCTTATGATTGATTAAAAAGAAAACTAAGAATGACTAAAATGAAATCAAGAAGAGAAGGTTTTTTAACTTTGGTTACCTTTGCAGCAGCATGCTCATTTGTTAGTTCATAGATTTTATCCTGTTTTTCCTCAGACTGAAGACAAAAAAAGAAAAGAAATTTTCTTTGAAACAAAATATTTTGTAGAAAAGAGAAGGTGAATAAAACAAGCAAAAAGTGTAAACAGCACATTAAAAAAAAAAAAAAATACCCTAGGATAAAAATTACAAGTTTATTGAATACTACCTTATCTGTCAAGTTAAAAAAAAAAATTAAAACTGCAAATAGTTTTTAGAAAGTGCTTGTCAACAATCTTCCTAATGTTCTAAAAATACAGAATACCATAGTGCTGACAACAAACATCTAAAGAACATGTGGAGTGCAATCAGTTTTGGTGTTTTGTTTTGTTGTTTTTTGGGGTTTTTGTTTTGTTTTGTTTTTTGTTTTTTTGTTTTCTTTTTGCCTTTTGTTTTTGTTTTGTTTGTTTGTTGTTTTTTTAAGGGTGGGGGGAGGGGGGCAAAAACAGTCTACAACCAGGTGAATTATAGGGCTTTGAATCATTTGATGAGATCACAAAGGCTTGATAAAAAAAAAAAGCCTTATAGAAGGTCACACAAAGGCCAGATGATAGTATTTATTTTTTTTCTCCTTGTAAATAATCCCACAACTTACATCCATATAAAAAAGCTTATATGATGTGCTATGTTATAAACATTACTATGACAATTTATCAGAGTTGCAAAGATGAAATTTATATCATATTAAACTCTGGACAATAGGTATTAATTTCAAATTATTGGAGACTATGGCTACTATCTAAACATAAAAGAATATAATAGAAATCATGAATAAAAATGATATAAAAAAAGTTATCTAACCAACAAGGTAAACTTGATTAAGCTTACATTTTTCTGTTGTTTTTCAATTTCCTTCATTCGAATCTCCCTTGCCTCTGCTCTGGCGGCTCGTTTAGCTGCCAGCCTTGCCTCTGCCTGCAAGAGAGGAGAAAATAAAAGTAGTAAGGTCAAAATAAAAACTAAATGAAATTTTTTCATAATGAAAATTAAAACACAACTTGTTGAAAGCTCATGATGACACTGAAACGCTACTCATTTTCGCAAACACAACATGATTTTTAAATCCCCACTAAATGACAAGGTTATTTCCTCAAATTGGAAACAGTAAATTTGGCCAAACAGTGAAAAATCAAGAGGCTCCTTAAAGCATAGAGAATGGTGCAAATAGATTGCAAGTCATAGAAGACAAGAATTAGACTCATGACATGAATAGACAGGGTGGAATTTTACTCACCTCTTTTGAAATCATATTCAAGGCTTGATCCTCCACCGAATATTGGCGAATATTGCTCCTGCGCCTGCCAGCTGACTGGGAACTCATTTTGGCAAAGAAAAAGTAACCAGACAAATTCAAATTTTAGTACCTTTGTGAAGGTTACTGTTTCTCTCTGCACTTAGTCTTCTACTATACCTAATGACTGTCTTTTTTTATATATATACCTATTTACCTGATAAACAGGTTCAAGGAAGGCAGATAAGACCACACAATTTTGACAAATTCGCGCATCCTGCTTCAGATTGGGAGGAATGCTTTAAGCCCTTAGCTTAGAGTTAAACCCTGACAATATCTGAGACCACATGAAAATATACTAATCTTGTTTAGAACACTAATTTGAAATCTTGGGTAATAACATTCATCTTTATCCTTTGAAAGGTTTTGTCTTTTTTGAAGGGGTGTTGCAGGTGGAAAAAGCAGTTGTCCATCCACTTAAAGGGAAAATTCAGAAATCAATTCGACTATCTAGCCTATTTCATTTAATGTGGGCTCAACAATAAGAAAACAATCCAGCAGAAGATGTTATGTGCTAACTGGAATACATTCGCGACAAGATGAGGAAGCAGTCGCTATCGGCATCCATGTTTTTCTTATTTTCAGCTGTCGATACCCGGATTTTGTAGACCTTGCGCATGAACATTGAACTTCCAATTTCAAGTTCAAACGTAGGTAGGTATCCCTATCGTGTAATAGGTTCTAAAACTTTAAAAATCCCAAAGTAAGATCGCTGTTTAAAATATTGAATTAGCGTGTGAGCTAATTGCCTGGGTAACTATAATCTATAATCCAGGTTGTCAGTTCTGTGACAAGTCCTGGGTTCAAATCTCCATCTGGTGGATGTCTCTCCACGCCCCCTCCCCCCGCCTCTTTCGAAAGCCCAGCCCATACAATATATTAGCACTTAGCTTTTAGTCTCAGGACCGTAGATTATGATCAAGGAATATAAATAACACCTTGTTTAAAAGAGCTTGGTTAAATGGAGACAGGGCCAACCGTGAGTGCAACCAATGACCACTCGTTTCTCTTTCAAATAATAGCACAAGCAATGAAATCTTCTTAACTCATCAAGACCTACAAAGATAGTCTCCTCCCCCCCCCCCCCCTCTTTTCCTCCAATCACTGATAATTTCCGTTTGTTTTAGTTTTAATGATGCCGACACTGAAGGTGGCCGAGCAATGAGTGCTTGCTTCGCTCTCCTGGTCAAGAGACTCCCATTGTCTTTGTTTGCGGACATGAGAGTCCTCTCCCCAAATGCACGTAAGACCCGAGACACCCACTCGAGCTGAATTTCCTTAATCAGAACATTTTATAAGAGGCATTGATGATGAAGTGTTGAGTAGCTACAAGTCTTCAAAATCGTGCTCTTGGTCTTGGACGGTCTTCGGTGTCTTGCAGCGTGCTCTTAGATGGTAAATTTATAGAGAAAAAATTGTTTCCTGGGAAAGCCATGCTCTCAGACAGATAGTGCGCTTAGGCGCCGTGTTCTTAGGCAGCAACCGCTTTATAAAAGTTTTGTCTCATTCCAGCGCACCTGGAAACTTAGCAATGCCAATCGCTTTTTGTAAATTTCACCTCACTCAGCACTAAGTAGCATAAACATCACAAGAAGACAAATACCTGCCAAATGCAGAAATACAAAAACCTTCCGAAAAGTGCTAACAGTCCTCTACGAGGCAGAGAGGTACGGTGCTTGCCTCTCAAGCGAAAGGTACCATGTTCGAGTCTCATGAACGGTAAAATTGTTCCGGTCAATTTCTGGTCGGTTTATCACTCCCTGGTGGCATAGGGCTACAGAAACCTCTCAAACTGAAAAGCCGTGAGTTCAAGACCCACTTAAAAGCAAAAACATTTCCTGCCGTTTTTTCTGGTCGGAAGCCACTCCCTGATTCTACGTAGGTAGGATCGAGCATCTAGTCCTATCGAAGACATACGAGGTAGGAAGAAGACGGACTGAAAACTATGAGATCCCGTTTGCGCGTTGTGCAGTTTAAAGAACCCTTGGCAGCTGGAAATCGAAAAGAGTAAGCCGCAAGGCCGTTATCCGGGCAAAATTCCAAATTTATTCCTACACGGGCACAGTGGCTCAACTGGTAAGGCGTTGGGCTTCCATGCTGAAGAGCGTAGGTTCGATTCCTGCCAGCGACATCGTGTCGTGTCCTTGAGTAAAGGCACTTTATCGCACTTAGCTCAAGCTATCGGAGTTGGGTGTGAAACTCGGTGGTCCTCCTGATTGCAGACAACGTTGTCTATCTGTAACACACCTTACAGGCGCCTTGTATCGTCATGTATGTTACATGATCGTTGCTGCCAAGGATGTAATGGTATTGTTAAGAAGTAAGCTCATCGAGCACTCCCCCCCCCCCTCTACCTACCTCATATGACTTGAGAGAC
>JBCIKM010527579.1:0-18576 GCA_039654465.1 Melibe viridis | reverse complement strand
TCTATCTATCTATCTATCTATCTATCTATCTATCTATCTATCTATCTATCTATCTATCTATCTATCTATCTATTTGTTTATTTATTTATTTATTTATTTATATATTCATTCATTTATTTTCTACTGCTTCCCATACAACAGGTCATGGTATGATACTTTCTCGCCCATGCTAATCTTGCTATAGATTTCTATCGGAAATATTTTGTGAGTTTTTCATATCCTTGATATAGGTTTGAATCAAAAAAGGCAATGTTCCATAGCTATGATATTGACTTAACAAACTGGTCTTTGGTAAATTCTATTAGAGGCCGTAGTTGTCAATGAGTTTCTATGAACTTCAAGAAACGTTTATCATAATATGTTCAGAAATTGTGGATTCATACGCATGATTAATTCCAATTATTGAATTAATGGACGGAATAAGAAGTTGCAACCATCAAACTTACAGGGCTTTTTTCTGTTTTTTTCGCACCCCTATGAGAGAGAAAAAAATAATTATCATGAATGTATTCTTTTGTTTAAAAAGAAGGATCCAAAATATCTCTACCCCCTAAAAAATGGGGGGGGGGGGGGGGGGGGGCTTGAAAGACGTAGCGGTATAACAAGGTTTTATCGCATAACTTGGGAGTATAAAAAAAATAGTTCATGGGAGTTCAAAATTATCTCTTGTCACACCACACCCCCCTCCACCACCACCACCACCACCACCACCACCACTAGGTGCCATCTCCTCCACCAACCCAAAACGGTGCTGACCCCAACCACTCCCTCCCCAACGGTGAAGAGGAGGACGTGGTCGAGGTGCTTGAAGAACTCCCTCTGCCCATCGTAATGCAGCCGCCGTCCCCGGAAGCCCACAAAACTCACAGAGAGGACATGTTCACCGATGAGATGGTCTTTCAGCCTATCGACGAACAAGTCCAGAAGGTGACAACTACACGATTCCTTTACCATTCAGAATAGTATACGATAAAAATTTATCTACAGTAATTCGTGACTTGTAGTATTAACCATATGTTCAAATTTTGATAGAATCTATTTCGTCATCTCTCTTTCCTTTCCTACTACAATTTCCTACTATCTCTCTCCCACTGACTCTATTTGACTCCATCTCGATTACAATAAAAGGAAAAATAGTATAGGCACAGTGCCAAGGTGAGTCAAAATCACAGAAAGAAAGGGGAAAAAACGTAATCGTCCGAGGAGGGAATCGAACCCAAGACCTGCCAAGGCACCGAATCGCCTGGCCACTAACTCAATTTCGCTATGCGCGAAGTTTCGGGTATTTCTCTATAATATCCTCTTTACCTCTCTTTCTCCTTAACCCCCCCCCCCCCACCCCCCTTACCCAGCCACCCCACCAGCACTCATTTTCATCCTATTTCTCCCTTCCACGTTAACGTCAGCCCAGTATTTTTCACATGCTTTCCATTTTCTCGCCCTATTTGCAGGTAGCTGAAAACGACCAAATCACCTACACAGACTTGGTTCGGCAGCTGACAGAGGGCCTCATCTCCGACTTGGAGAAGGCAAGGTAAGGCACTGACCAAAATCTATACTCTCGGTACTAACGACCTTACAGATTTGGTCTATTTCGGGCCAAAAAAGAAATCTTCGCAGACAGGTGAAGACAGTGATAAATACGGTCTTCTTGTTCTCTCGGTGGCATGTGTCATTCTCTTCTTTCGATTGTGGTTTATTTTTGTTGCTGCTGCTGCTGCTGCTGTTGGGTGGTTTTGTTTTGAATTGGATTTTTTTTTTTTGTTTTTTTGGGGGGGGGGGTTTGTTTTGTTTTGTTTTGTTTTGTTTGAATGAAACACATCCCAGCTACAAGGTCGGCAGCGCTAGAGATAGTGTCATTCACCATTTTCAAATCAAGATACGGGAAGTTGGGGCATCAGTAACTCTTAAAATGCCAAAAAACAAACAAAGAAACAAACAAACAAACATGGAACAATTTATTAGACGCGACGTAGAAGTCAATAAAAAAAATGGCGGAGTATCCCGCAGAGTTGCGTTGTTGAAATGAGAGCAGATTGCTCCGTGCTCAGTGCTCCGTGCTCCGTGCTCCGTGCTCAGTGCCACTGTTACTGCTGAATCAAGTTTTGAGTAAAATTGGAGAAGAGCTCCCTTTGTCTTTTATTTAAATTTTTAGCATCAAAAATCATTTCACTCTGTTGTTACCACATTTTGCAAATGAAGTCACTATACAGACACGGGTCACTATTAATATGAAATTAAATTATACCAACAAAACCTAGCTAGATAACTTTCTAAACATGAGAGAAAATTTGGATGTTTCGTTATTTTTATTTTCTTAAGTATTTTCAGCTGTCTACATTCTTTATCGGGGAGTAATAAAGGAACGCCCAGTATATATTTCATCAAACAATTCACACCAAAAAAAAAGTTCCCCCTAAAATGTATTATGTATGAGCTTGTAATCTACATATTATGCCCCGCGGGCAATGCCCAGCCACAATGAGCCATTGCAATGTTGCAAGAAGAACTCTCCCTCGAACAAAGTTGACGTAGAGCTTTTTTTAAAAAAAAAAAAAATTCTTCTCATTACCAGAGCCATATACCGTTGGATTTGTGTGAAAGACCTGAATGTCATGGAATTTGACGATGACCTCGACGCGGACACACCCCTTGGGTTACTCCGAGGAATCAAGTTCGGCACTGAAACTTACCATGTTTTGTTCATGAGATTATGCAGGTAAGTTCAGAGTTCACGCAATTGAGTATATGGCTTAGTTTGGGCCGTCTTTTACATACAACTCTTTTACTTTTAGGGAATCCCTCTTCATAGCATGGCAACCTACGTACATTAGGAGTGGGTTTTTTTTAAGGTAAGTTGATCACCTTCCAGGTTATGTACTTTTAGAGTTTTCGTATATTTTTAGCTAAAAGTACGCCTCAAGCTTTTAACACTGATTGAAAGACGAATAGATTTCCTTGCTTTTGTTGTTGTTGGGTTTTTTTTGGGTTTTTTTTTCTGAGTTGTTTATTCTGGTTTTGGAGCGTTGCAACTATCGAGGGGTCATAGAAGGGCCCCAAATGAAAGTAAGGTACTAGAATTAGTTAAGAGGGTGGATAGAGAATAACAATAAGGACAGGATTTTCACTCTTTTAAAACAATTATGATAGGCTCTATAACCCTCATGTGTCGTGGGGTCCTAAACCGCCCATAAGCAAACAGAAAGGAAGAATCCATAAGGAAAAAAAAAATCCCCTCTCTTAGCAAAATGTATCAGTATGAGTATGAGCAGCCACCAGCCATAACAAAGCTATGGTCCAAAAATACGCAGAGTATTAAAACCTTTGTGCCATGATACAGCAGGAACCATCATCTGCAGGCCTGTCTGTACATGATCCAGGGTGTCTTTTTTTTTCAGTTATGCAGGACTTCATTGTGAAGAGATTAAAGGCCATTCCAAGAGTGTGGGTTACGAGCCCGGGATGAAGATTGCCGAGGACGCCTTTCAGAACACATGGAATGCTGTCTTCGTGGAGGGAGACTGGAGGCTCATACAGTGCAACTGGGGTGCCAGGTCAGCTGCCCTTCCTCCTCTCAGCTCACTATCCTTTGGGGTGAAATTAACATTTATCGTTTTTTTAATTGCATGCTTCCCTGAGATATAATGTCCCTTCTGCTATCACTTGGAGTGTTACATTATGAATTTGTTTGTTTGTTGTTGTTTTGTTTTGTTAGTTTGTTTAGGGGGTTTGTTGTTTATTATTTGTTTCTTTTGTCTGTTTGTTTTGGGGGGTTGTTATGTTTTGTTTTTTGTTGTGGGTTTGTTTGTTTTTTGCTTTGCTGTTTTTGTTCGGTTTTTTTTTTTTTTTTTTTTTTTTTTTTTTTTTTTTTTTTTGGGGGGGGGGGGGGTGGAGGGGGGGGGTTTTTTTTTTTTTTTTGAGGGGGGGATTGTTTGCTTGTTTTTGGGAGGGGATGTTTGGATGGTTTGGAGTTATTTTTTCTGTGTGTTGGCTTTATTGTTATTGTTTTCTTCTTTTTTTTTTGCACGGATTATACTCAGAAGGATGGAAAATATTTTTCCTTCAGATCTGTTTTATTCTTCATAGAACTGAAAAATGTCCCATCAAAATTTAAAATAAGTTTGATAAATCCTCTCCTGCACATACAGGCATCTGGTCCTCAGCAAGGACAAAGGGGAAAGACTTACCAGGAAAGATCACATCCGGTACCAGTATGACGAGCATTACTTCATGACCAACCCCGATGAATTCATCCAGGAGTTTTGGCCCCATGAACCAAAATGGCAAATGTTAGAGTGTCCTATCACCAAAGAAGAGTTCGAAGTATTGCCTTTTGTAAGGTGAGCCATTAACAACATCAGAACTTCTTCCTCAAAATATAAGTTGTTTGGATGCATTTTTTCTTTTTTTTTCTTCGAGTTTTACCTTCAGGGTTGTCAAATTTGATTATTTTTGTCTGATATATTCAATTATCTTGGTAAGCCCATTTGAAAATCCTTTTAAAAAAATAAGATATGAGATATCAAAGAAACATCATCCTCTTATATCTCAAAGAAACATCACCCTATTATTTCACAAAACAGCAGAATCTGAAATAATTCTAGTCTTGAGAGTTTTAAGGCTATGAAATATGTATCTCTACAGCCTCTTTTTGCCTGTTTTACATTGCAGATCCATTTTCTTCCACTACAACATGCGTTTTGACGGCCACAAACTTGCAGTCCTCAACACAGATGACAAAGGTGGGGCAAAAATTGCAATCCGTGTCCCAGAAGAGCTTGAGAACGAACTCATCTTTTTCTACCAGCTTCGTTTTGCTGACAAAGACAAGTCTTTAGACACAGATTATAGAGGGTGCCAATTAGAACGATTTGTTTTCCAAACCATGGTAGAAAATACAGTTACTTTCAGTGTTCATGTGCCAACTATGGGATCCTATTTTCTGGAAATATTTGCCAATAAAATTGAGGATCCCAGCAAGTTAGAGGATGACAATGCGAATATGACCCCTTTTAAACTGAAATGTGCTTGTAAATTTAAAATCATTTGTGATAACCTGTCTGGAAAGATGCATCCACTTCCAAATTGTGCTTCAGGAGAATGGGGCCCCAAAAAGGCTCTGAGACATTTTGGCATGACCCCAATCACAACACCTTCTTCAGAATACGAGATGGAAAAAGTTGGCATGCTAACAGTGGAAGACAACTTTGAGCTCCAATTCCACACCCCAAATCCCTGTCAGTTTGTTGGAAAGCTGAGAATGAACAATGTGGAGAGCAAGGTTCTGGATGCTTTCCTCAACATTACATCGGAGGATACTACAATGGCTGTGTATGTGTCCTTGCCTCAGCCAGGGCAGTACGGCTTGGACATCTTTGCCAGGGCCAAAGGAGCAAGAGATACAAATACTCTTTCCCATGCCTGCAAATACCTCATCAATTGCACGAAAGTAGAATCTGAAGTTCACATTCCTAAGACAAAAAGTGAAACAAGGCGATCTAAATTTGGACCAACCCCATCCTTTGAAGAAATGGGCTTGAAACTGTTGTCCCACAAAGAACCAAAGATTCGAGTAGGAAAAACTAATTCTATATCCATAGAAGTTCAAGTACCCAGCAAAGTGTCTTTATCCTACCAGTGTCTGAAGGAACCCAGCGAAGATACCAGGGACTATGTTACACAAAGCAAGGAATCAAACGGAACCATTAAGTTTCTTGTCACCATGCAAAAGAAAGGAAATTACATGATCAGCCTTTATGCAAAAAAAGATGACAACGATGAACGCTCATCAAGAAACGTGTACAATTTTCTTCTTCAGTACATGCCTGAAGCAAACGATGCAGAAAAGCCAGAGAAACCAATAGACAAGAAAAGTTCTCTCTTCAAGAAATCTCTTTTCAAGAAATCAGACAGCAAGGACAAGGATAAAGACAAGGACAAGGACAAAAACAAGTCGTTTGACAGCAGAGATAAATTCTCTGACAGATCATCAGACAAATCGGACAAGTCAAACTGAATTCTCATAATTAATGTATTCCCTCCTCTCATTAATCCATAAATTAGAGAAAAGCAGCCTCCAAAACCTGATCAAATTCAAAGTAACAGTAACAAGGTTCTTACGTTTTACATCGCCTTGTTGTAATCACAAACCTCAAAGAAGCACTGCAAAGCCTGAGGAATGAGGGTAACACAAGAAGAGAGTAACAACCGGCTTATATGAACACTAAATGTAACAAACACAGGGACGTTTCAACATGGCGTGTTGTATCTGACGAAAAAACATCCCTGTCTTTGCTACGTTTCGTGTCCATAAAAGCATGTAAATACAGCTCGGCGTTCACGGGCAGAATAGCCTGGAGGATGAGGCATTGCTCCAGCAGCAACCCAATGAACACAGGGTCGAGCCCCAACTTAGGCACCCGGTAACTCTGCCTTGTGCAAGGGATTTGCCACGCATATTCATGCTGACCATATGGAGGATTCTTTTTGGCATGGAGACTTGAGTCTGATGAGACATTACCACCGTAATTCCTTGGTGGAAGCCTTGGCCACAGAACTGACATATTCACGGGCGAGGACATTCTGTTTTTAATTAAAAGGATTCAAGCATGATCTATGCAACATTATGACATTGTTTTTCGAACTATTTATACGTGTTCGAATTCAGTTCATAAAGAGAATCTCTTTGTACATTCATTATTTTCTACTGGGTCTACTTATTTCCTGGTAAACTGCAACAATTATGTCCATCTGTAATTTTGGTACTTCTCTTGTTTGTTTGGGGTTTTTTGTGTTTGTTTTTTGTGTGTGTGTTTTGTTTTGTTTTTTTTTGTTTTTGGGGGAGTGTTTTTGTTTTTGTTTTGTCTGGCTTGAAGCAGAACAAGGTGTAACACTTTTCAAGAATCTGCTACTAAAAACATATCGTTCTTTCAAACTTTTATATCATTATAGAAATAGTGCCCCACCATATACATAATATTATTGTGAATTATTTTCACATTATGACAGGCCTCTGCTTCTGTTAAATTCTTTACCCATTCACACTCATCAACTGTAATATTAAAGCATTTGTAGCTTATGGCAGGAATAGCAATACGTCATAGCTATTTTTCTTTGTGATGCTTTCATTTCAATTCCACTCATGTAATATATTTCTTTATTAAGAAATAAAGGGGACTGCCGATTTTGTTTTGATATAACCTCCATTCCATAGAAATTCTTTCTCCCTTCAAGTAAATAATTTTTTCATATATTGAAATACAATGTCTCCAACTTAACATGCATTTGTAATAAACTTTTGAGAAAAAAAATGAAAACAATAGAATTATCTCTTGAGATGTTTTCCCTGTCAAAGTTGGGGGCAGTTGGTGGGTGTCTCTGGTAGGCACTTCTGTTTCATTTCCTTTACACTGAAGCTGTGTCTTACTTTTTCCCCTTTTCTTGTGTGTCCTGTTTTTGTTGTCATGTTTGGTTTTCAGTGATAATCCCCTAGTTCATGCCTTTCGGTACAGAAATCCAGGGTCACAATTTAAATGTACGCTTACTGTACTGCGGATCTCTTGACTATCCCTATACCACCTGTCCCATTGCCTACCTCCATCCCGACCCTGCCCCACTCGCAAATCATTCACACGCACAGACCCTCTCCTATTTACATCTCATATATTCATATTTAATCGGAGTTCCTTCTCATTCACTATCATTTTACCACCACCTATTGATCTTACTCACACGATTTCTCCAGGTTGGTGATTTGTGTTTTATGTTGTTTTCTGTCTTGTTAATGAAGAGATAACCCGAAAAGTCCAGTACACCAGTTTGTTGAATCTTTGTCCTTCATGCTTCTACCATGGTATTTTACATCCAATGTTAAAACAGTCACTTTGAGATGAGAATATTTCAAGGATGTTTGTACTTTTTACTCTATAATGATTAACCTCCTTTTAAGTCAACAGGTATTTTGATTGTGATCTTAAAGTTCCAGGTCATCTTGAGATAACCACATGTACACAACTTCTTCAGGAATTTACTCCGATTTGTTTGTTTGTGTTAATTGGAGGTTTTAGGGCCGAATGACACATAAGGGTCACAGAGGAGCCGAGGGGAAAGTAAGATTATAGAATTAGGTCAAAGATGGAACAGTATCAAACCTAACACAGCAGAGAGTTGATTTACACTAAAAAATAAGTATCATCTCTCAAAACACATAACACCACAGAGAGATGATTAAAAATGACAAAACATTTCTCTCCTGACAAAGATACAATGGCCATCACCCATGACACATTATCATAGTCCAGGAAAACTCAGTGCATTTAACTTTGCTAGTTTCCAGGAACCACAATGAACGGGGTTCATTGAGGTGCCCAACAGGAAAGTAGAATGACAAGAATAGTTTGAAGATAGAACAGGTTCTACTATTACAGTATTTTTTTTTCTTTCTTCTTCATTGCAAGTTTTAAGGATTCATGACTTGATATGATCATAGAGGCACCCGAGAGGAAAGAAAGATGATAGACATAGAAAAAAAGAGAGGATGAGTTCGTCAAGCAGCATTCTTATTGATTGTAGTATTGACCAACTTCTACCTCTGAGTACTGGTCCGTTGTTATAATCTCTCTTAATTCTGACAAGGTTTCATAGATTATCTAAAATAACTTCAGTTTCAAAATTCTATTAGGATACAATGCACGGTTAATATACAAAAGGCAACAGAAATTAATTAACTTAAAATTTTAATAAGTTGAAGCTTCAAAATTAAATCCAACTCCTTGGATGCAGTCAGCCAACAAAATATTTAGACACAATCAGTAACTAATATTCAAAGATCATACCCTCAAATCGGACTTTTAAATAGATGTTTTATTTTTCAAAAATGGTGACCAGTTTCACTTCATAATTAACATTACAAGACTTTTACATTGTTCCACATAGAATCTTCACATCATTTAAATCCATTATTAAGGGTCATCATTTCATATCACTCATATCCCTCATGGCCTCAGGCACACACTAGCTTTTTCTCAAACTTAAAATCTCAGAGGGGAACAACAACAGAATGCGCAGAGAGCTTAAATTGAATTTACAAAATTGAGAGCTAATACACATCTCTTTGAAATGTGGTGAAATAAACTAAGCATAATTAATATGCTTTGTCTTGAAGTTTTCTGATTTGAGTCATTTGTAAGATTTTGATATTTTCTGAGAAAAAACAATTAAGGCCTTGCAAATGTGCACTGCTAAACCATACTGTCACTGTACTCTGACTCCTCCTGTTACGCACAAATAAATCAATGTTTCTATCATTCTTAATACCCTTCACACTTATTCATTCCATGTTTTCAACCAACACTGTCGATGAAAGTGAAAGAACACTTGAATCTGAGACTTGAATAGTGTATGCCAGACCTCATTTAAATAAATTAAAGCATACCGTAAACTTTTTACAAAGAGAAAAAGACAAATCCAATCGGAAAAACTCTGTGCATACAGCAAACTAGAGACCTTCTAAAACCATAAGTCCCAATAAATATGTGCAATCCATTGCAATCAAGTACTCTGCAAAATACTCATCCTTCAAAGCTCTCCATGAATTTGAAAACCTTTGACACTGACAAAACATACCGATTTAAAATGGTTGGGATGGACATGACACAATTACGAAGCCACATTCAGAAAAAGAGTTTCAAATTTTATTAGATAATGCATCAGGATTGCTTTGTTTCTGTTGGACATCTGTATTTACAGTTTATCACATCAATTCTTTTCTTCATCGATAGTAATATAGTTATAGTCTTCATCTGAATGCAATTGAATCCATTCTTCAGAAGCCGTCATATCACACACAAAAAGTAGGTACACAATAATAAACACTCTGTCTGCACCGCCAGTACAGTCATGTAGCTTTCCACTTGTGAGAATAACTTAAATTGGAACAAAAAAATCAACATAGGTAATATCATTAACAAACAAAGAGTATAGCTGTTTCTCCTTGCACACATCAAAGCAGCTACCTGCAAGAACTGATTATCTCCACTTTTGGCCAAACTAGAGCTTAACACATACCCCCTCTAAATTTGGACCCGATTTTTCACTGTCAACATTTTTTACTGAGAAAGATAAAAATCATATCTTGCAAGTAGCTGTCAAAATGAAAGATTAAGAATAACATTAACATTGATAGGTTAATTGAGCTGATGCCAGAGATGGTGGTAATAGAATTTGAATACCTGTGATGGTGTGATGGTACATATTGCCAGGGATAAGGTAAGGGGTAGAAGCAACAGCAAAGAAATATCCTCTCCAGATATAAAATGAAGACCAGGATACTTTAGTTTTATTTGTCAGTTACATGCAGTTTGAAGGAAGTCAAAGTGGTACATGAGAAAAACAAGATGTCGATACTAAAAACCAGAAGTAGCATAGCCCTCATACAGTGCAAGGAATAACAACATAAAGCAAGAACGTAGTTAGTAGTAGTTACTTCTATACTTGTACAGAATAGATGGAATGACAAGAGTTGATGTTGGAGCTTAAAATATATAGAGAAACCTGCTTAAACTCCCAATTACTTGATCAGGGGAAAGTTGGTCTCATTGGTGTCATAGCGAAAATACATTTTTTTTTTTTTAAATCAAAGCAGTCTTTCAGAAGATTCCTGGTAATGTGTTTGATTGTTTCTTTATTGGAGGTTAACAGGTGCCCCAAGACACGAAGGTCATGGAGGGGCCCAGAGGAAAGTAAGATTATAGAATCAGTTAAAAGAGAGAACAGGTCACACCACAAACAGCAGAGAGATCATTCTGGTGAAAAGCTGGCAGTGTGCCCGAAAAGTACTAAAGCTAGGCCTCACCAAACAATTGCTTTCTCTTTGTTTGAAGTTTCATTCTTCCTTTTCTAAGAGACACATTAATTTTCCAAATACAGTTAAAAAAAAAAAAAAGTGTGTTAGAACCAAAGATATTCATTTTTTTGTTCCTGTTCTATGTTTTTTGGAGTAAAGCTGCAGCTATGAACGAAAATGCCTACTGTGAAATTGGATGGGCTCAATCAAAAGTGAAAACATACATTTACAATTTAACTTAGACTCTGAATAAGTTGAAAAGCAGCCCTGTCCTATGTCAAAAACAAATTTGCTAACTTCTAAAGTGGTTTAAATCAGGCACAACATTGTGATATAATAGGTAAAAAAGGGTACAAAAATAACATCCCATTTTTCCCTCAATAACTCATGATGCAGTAACTCTAAGTCTAGTCTAAGGATTGCTAATATCGTCTCTTGTTGGAAGTAGTCCTAAACAATATCCTGATAATGTTCCTAGTTATACATATATTCAACAGTCCTACTTCATCACGAATTTGATAGCATGATCCAATATCATTTTTTCTTTGCCCACCATGTAAAGCTTCCACAAATGGAAAGCCAAGTACATAATAACCTTTTGAAAAACCTGCTTTTACAGTCATCTGTTTTTGTTTTGTTTTTTTGACAAATGGCAACTCATATAATGTGTTCAAAATCTTCAATCATGAAGATTTCAAGGTCTGACTTACATCATTAAATCTTGCTTAAGCAAAGAAGCAGGAAGTGCATATAAACATATAGGCCTATTGAAAAATACCCAACTGGCTGCTTGCTTTAAAGAGAATTCATTGCATTTCTTTAAACCTACCATTTATGCTAACAAAAATTATTATATAACATGAAAATGAAAGCAGGGAAAGATTTTTCTTAATGTTGACCAGTGTAAAGTATTAACCAATTCGTAAAATATTCTTCTTTTAGTGTCATTACAAATATGTACAATATAAAAAGGAAACAACAAAAGAAATCCACTGCTTGATTTAAAGACAGGTTATAATCTTTCACATTGGTTATTATAAAGCATGTGAGTAGCTTACATAGCATGGCCTGAACTGTGCTATAAAATCTTTGAATTTGCATATTTGTACACTCCACTAGGGCTTGACAACTGCAAATACAATAACCATCATTCATATTCGTGTGCATACTTGGGATGAACCCTGACACATACAAACATTCTCTTAATCTGTGTGTGTGTGTAGAAATCAGATCAGTCCATAAAACACAAAAGCACTTGCTCACATAATAAATTCCATCGTTTGATAAAAAAAAAATTCAATTAATAATTAGCTACATGACCGTTAGAGAATACAAATCTTACAGGCATCCTCTTTGACTTTGAAGCTCGATCTTTACATCCTCAGAGAAGGATTGAACAAACTTGTTATAATATAATGCCACCAGTGAAGCAAACAAAAAGTTGGCAGTATCCACAGAATGGTGATAAAAAAAAATTTTAAACACTGATAAAACATTCATCCCTCAGTTGGCACAAATCCTGAACTATAATGTTTTGAGATAACTGGAAAAATTACTGAGATAAAAACAAAAGCTAAGAGAGGTAAAGTTTGCTTACTATGAATTTGGTTTTATGACGCCACAACTACAACATCTGAGGGTCACAAAGATTTGTGGGGAGAAAGTAATATCATTTAATAAATTAAAAAATAGAACAGGTTCAAACCACAACCATCATCTCTCTGCTATTTGTAGTCTGAATACACAAAAATAATTATCTCTTGAAATACATATTGACGCCGCAGAGAAATGATTTACAATGACAAAAAAAAAAAAAAGTATCTATAAGTAAAACAAAACAATGGCTATCACCCATAAAAACAAATGTCCAGGAAGACCCAGGATTCCCAAATCCCCTTACAAAAGTATCAAGTAGGTCAAGGTTGTGAGACCCTTTGATTTCAAAAGATAAGACAAGGTGGATGACCACTGAAAAACAGACAAGACAAATTAGACAGAGTACACTAGAAGAAGGGAAAATAAGACAACAGCTTCAGAACCAAAGTCAAGAAATAGAACTAGAATAGCCCACCAACGTCTTCAACGAATGAATTATGAACCTGCTTAATCTGTAACTCAATACCATTATAAATGAAAGTGATAAAAAAAAAGGTATACTATTCCAGGGATGGAATTTGTTTTGTTTTGTTTGTTCATTGATGCTTTTGGGGCCCCATAACAAATGAGGGTCATAGAGGAGCCCTCAGGAAAGTAGGATGATAGAATAAGTTAAAAGAGAGAACAATAGGTAAAACCACAAACAGCAGAGAGATGATTTACACTGAAAAAAATATAATTTGTCAAAACATTCATTTAGATGGGACATAAACACATTCCTTTCTTCTTAAACATTTAACATCCTGTCACTGTTACAGACCACTCAATCAAGATATAAGGTGACAATAAGGATGAATCAAGAGCCGTGCAGGTGGTGACAATACAAATGGCACTCACTTCTGTTATTTCAAAGAATGCTCACACAAACATTCAATGCTCAGGGGAGTTTGTTTGTTGATGGTTTTAGGGCATCAGGACAGACAAGGGTCATAGAGGCACCCAAGAGGAAAGTATTTAAGTAAGTAAGTTGAAAGTACAAATAAATCTTCATCCTACGAGAGACTTTTCACAAAGAGATGATTTACAGGGGGAAAAAATATTATCTCCCATGAACAAAAGCAAACACACACATTGACAAAGGCACAGCAGGCAGAGCCAAGACTATCTAACAGAACACAAAATAGCAGTGTATGTGTGTTTGTGAAAGTGAGCACTGAAAGTGAGCACTGGAGAGAGTGCTAGAAAAAGCAAGAGACAGAAGTAGACCCACCAAGGACAGTGATGGGAAGTGTTGATGGCTTTCAAGGAATGAAATAAACAGTACCCTTGCTTACTAATGATCTTCTATGCTGCAGACAATATATCAGTACAATGCAAATCCTAACCTTTATTCATACTTAATCATGTCAGCATTTTTTGTCATAACTTAAGATAGCCTGCCTTGTAGTAAATCGGCCCAATGACCTTTCTCATTGAGCAGATACCACCAAGGCAGTGAGAAATACATATGGAGTATAACTCAATCTTATAACAAACAGGATTACACAGAGTGGACTGATCATCTGCCTGTCTTCATTTCTTATGATCCAGAGGTTTTCGGGTCCCAAAAATGCTAAAAAGTATGAAGGGATATGGATAACAAAACAAAACAAAACTAAAGAAAACACAACTTTGACGGGAGATCCTACCTTGTATGTGCCAAAACAAAAAAATGTTTTCGGTAGCAGGCACTTGACAGCTATCAACATTACTAATGCAAGTTGAAAAAAATAATAAATTAAAATGATAACAAGAAATTAATACTAACAGCATCTCATTTAACAATCGTTCCTCGAGCTTCATAAATTACATATAAAATTGTAATGCACCCAGTCTTTATCTTGAGGGGAAAAAATTTGGTCAATATAAATGTACGTTATTATTGTCATTCCATTGTACAGGCTTGACTTTCCCTAAGGTTTTCAAAGGAAACATATAACAGGTCCAAAACGAAACCAATAGAAGGAATCACAAAATGGATTGAGAAGCTGCCAACGCATCTCCATCCGTTAATTATCAGGCAAACAGCATGAAACCCTTGTAAGGTTGCAAGGTTTAGAAAGTTGATAAAAGGAATCTTGAAACAAAAGCAAGGTCTTTTCCCAAAAGACATTTTGAAAAACTCATGAGCAACAAAATCAACAGGATCCCAAAAAGAGAAAATCCAAGAAGTCATAACCCGTGGACTATGTATCTGCGTAGACAGATTCATCAAAAAGTAATTTGTTTCAGATACTTCATACTCAGTCAAATAATTCCACGTTATCCTAAAAATACTAAATAATATCGGAAAATTTCTACCTTGCTTCACTTCTAGCCACACATTCAGCTCAAAGAATATTTGTTAGTAAAACTTTCATATTAAAATGTTGTTATCTAACTAAAAACCCACAAGACCTTGAACAACTTAACATATGAGTAAAAGGAAACAAATATTTTCTCAAATTAAACTTTTGAAGGGGAGACAGGAAAAACATTTAAACAGCTGTTCCATCTAAGGAAACACTTGAAGTATCTCTAACAGCTTTCAGACTTTGGAAAGAATATGATCTGGAAGAATCTAATTCTTTGGGTCTACTTCCAAGTTCTGTAGATAAATCTGTTGAAGGCACAGTTGGCAATTCAGAGCTACTCCCAGCACCACCACATTGACCACTCTTTTCACTCAATGATACATGTGAGGAGGAATGGTGATCTGAATTATTCACTGTGAAAGGTATTGCCTTTGAAGTATTGTTTTCTACTAATGCACATGATTTGCTATATTTGTTATCTGCTTTAATGTCCTCCAAAGAATTATTAGAGCTAGATGAAACAGCTCCATGACTGCAATTCCTGCCAGATTGCAACTGATTCACTAAAGTTCTTTCAGATGGGCACACATTAATATTACTGTCGCTCAATTTAAGGTCACATTCAGAACTATGCGGGGAGCAGTTTTCATCACAGTCTGACAAGGGTACAGATTGGATATCTTGAGGCACAGCCGAGGCAGTGGAGGAAACACTTCCATTGGGAGCTGGTGATGAAGCAAGCAGAGAGTCACTTGTTTCTGCTGTTTGAGTGTTCTCGAGAATAGGATCACTGCCACTGGTTTCTGGCGAAGACGTAGAATTGGTGGTAGATACAGCAGTTGGGGCAGCAGTAGTTCTGGTTTCTCTGGCAGCCCTACCAGCACGATCACGGAAAATATTGTAGATATTGTTCTCAGTGTAGAATGTAATGCGTTCAATTTCAAAATTATTCTCTTGATTTCCTTCTTGATTACGACCTGGTGCATTTGTATTCCTCCTCAGAATTCTAGACCTCCGGAGTGAATTTAACAAGTCTCTTACATTGAAATGACCCTGTCTGACGTTAAGTTGTGTATCATACACCCTTAATACTTCCATGTGCCGGGGTTGACGTTGTTGTGCATTGTTATTTGCACCTGTGCTGGTAGATGATTCTGCTCTGCTTGTTGAAGGTTCTCCTTCGTTGACCACACCATTGGTTGCACCATTCTGGTTATCTGATCCATTTGATGGATTATTCGAGGTGCCCACATTGTTTTCACCCGGAGGGCCATTGGGTGGATCAACAGAAGTTCCTTCTTCATTGGGGGGAGGTTGCTGATCATGCGGAGGGTTGTCTGCATCGGGGCCCGGAGGTATTGGATTAGCCAGCACCTCTTGGATACGCATTTGTTGTAGGATGGCAGGTAGCTCATAATGATGGAAGAAATAAATCATTGAATGCTGTGGAAAGCAACATGAAATTTTACTTAAAATAAAATAAATGAAGTCTTTTTAATGATGTTCAAAAAGAGGTGACTTGACAATTTGTAAGCCTTTTAAGCCCACATACAATCCACATTACCATTTCCATTTGAAATTACGAAGATGTACATGAGTTAGATGTACAATAGAGTTAACTTAAACAAACTAGATTTTAAAACTCATTAAGATAGCAAAATAAATCCAAAAGAAAAGAATGAAGAAATGAGTCTCCTCCTTTTACTCAGCACTTAGGAAATATAATTATTGCAAAAGAAAAAGATGAGTGGATACAGTTTACCAGGATTCTATAAAGCTGACTCCTCCTTGGAATCGCATTTTTATTTCAATCTATTTACATGGATACCTGGAATAGGGATTTTATCTTCAAGGTTTCCTGGCACTATCTGATTAGAAAGTTGTCCTCAGTTTATCATGATCAAGTTGTTATCAAACTCACCTGAATAAAAAGCCAAGATGTGAACAATGCCAGTGAACTGTATTGCCCATTGAAGCGATAGTGGTAGGCATAAAAAGCAAAATGGTACAGATAAAAGAACCTGAAAATAAAAAAAAATAAATGAAATCAGAAACAACAAAATATGGTTGACTGGACTATATGCAAAAATGAACTTGTTTAAATGCAGGCATATTTGTCTCACAACTCTCCCTACAGTGCTGATACCAGGGCATTGAAATTTTGCATACAAAACCTTTGATATCAGAGAATTGTTTTAATGGAATAAAGTCAGCACAGATTAAGATTCAAGCCAAAAATTGCAAATTTCTGAGTATTCAACATGATGGCGAAATGTGAAAGTTTGCAATCGAGTAGAATTTAAGTCTCTCTCCATTCACTGAATTGTGCACACTAATATGCCTAGAACTTAACATTATATTCAAAGAATATATTGTGATTTTTAGGAAAACAAAAAAAAGAAGCTGTGGTAGAGGTATGAAAGCTTTCATAAGGACTAAGGAACAAGTATACTGGACGTTTCGGGTTACCCCTTCATCAACAGGACAAACAAACAACATAAAACACAAATCAGTAATGTGGAGGAATCGTGATAGTGAAATCAATGGGTTGTGGAAAAATGAGGGTGAATGAGACAGACATAGGGTTAAATAAGAGCTTGTTGTGTGGGTGGTGGGGGGGGGGGGAAGAGTATGAGTGGGACAGGTGGGAAAACACAAAACATGGCAGTTTTTTTTTTTTCAAAGCAAAAACTATTTTAACACATCAGTTGGCAACATTTATTAATCATTAGCATAGTGACCCCAAAGTGTTGTCATAAAGTAGCAAAAATGATTGTCCGATTGTTACAGAAGACTTCTCATGAATGAAAAGGGGTAATGAAATCCATCAATCACAAAAGACATGGATTTTGATAAGTTTTGGTCATTCAATGTCATTTTACAATGGTTATAAGAGAAAATTCTGGAGTACCAGTAACATCAAGAATGGACTCCTCATAAACAACCTTAACATCATAATAAAAAGAAAGTTTAATCAAAGAAATGGAAGACAATTTCTGAGAAGCGAAGACGATTTGTATAGTATGCCTACTACTCTGATGATTACAGCAGTCACTGCATTTGATATTAGATCATTATCAGGTGATGCTTTTGATGATTTGTATCAAAATTGGTTCAAAGCCCAACCAGGGAAAAGAGTTTTGAATGCGCATCTCCAATTCTGTGGGACTCAAGTCCTTCTGCAGGAGAGAGAGTTCTGCAAATTCTTTGGTGCGTGGATTTTTTTCTAGTCGGGATGGGATCCGGCCTTGATTACTTTTTCCAAAGGCATTAACTACTAGCTTGCAATGAAATGACTATCTTGTAAAATCTTGGTAAAAATGGTGTTACTGTTACTGAAAAAATGTGTTACAACTGAAATATAAAGACCTCTGTAAAAAGTAGGAAGTGTGCAGGGATAGAAGTTTAGCCAGGACAGTAAAACAAAATTTCTTTTTCTTCCTCTTCCTGCAGACTGAAAGAATCCTATAGATGAGTCCGCTTTGATGTCTAGGATTCTCCAAAGGTTCTAAGCCTTCCCACAAAGTTTTCCATTTTAAATCAGTTTTATGTACCAACTTAATTCATGGGATCTGCATCCTTTAAACTTCATTGAAAAATAAAATTTGATACATGACTATAAATATTAATGTAATGGGGGCCATTTGAGGCTACATGTTTTAACCTCGCTGTACAATGTATTTTTATGTTATGTGTGTTTCTACCAGTTGTTTCTTTAGCCGTGCTGCTGCTGTGTGTGTGTGTGTGTGTGTGTGTGTGTGTGTGTGTGTGTGTGTGTGTGTGTGTGTGTGTGTGTGTGTGTGT
>JBCIKM010527469.1:6584-18577 GCA_039654465.1 Melibe viridis | reverse complement strand
AGGGAGGGAGGGAGGAAGAGAGGGAGGTGGAGAGAGAGAGAGAGAGAGAGAGAGAGAGAGAGAGAGAGAGAGAGAGAGGCGGGGTGTGAGGGAGAGAAGGGGAAGAGAGAAAGAAAGAGGTAGAGAGAGAGAGAGAGGGAGAGGGGAAGAGAGAAATAATAGAGAGAGAGAGAGAGAGAGAGAGAGAGAGAGAGAGAGAGGGGGGGTACAGTATCAGGAGTAAAGTATATGACTGGCTTCTTGCCTTTTTGACAAATAGAAAACAAATGGTTGCTTTGGAGGGCGCAACATCGGAAACAGTCCACGTCCGCTCTGGAGTGCCCCAGGGTACTGTGCTCGGTCCTCTCCTTTTTTTCATATCAATAACACGCCCGACAGGATTTCACCCTGAACAACACTAAGGCTTTTCGCCAATGATAGTCTTCTTCACAGAACAACAAAAGACGCGGAAGACACACAGACTCTTCAAAGAGACCTTGACAGTCTATAAAGCTGGGGAAATTGAGAACACCATGGAATTCCACCCCCAAAATTACCGCCAAGTCCTCAAAATTATGAACAAAAAGAACATCATACTTTCGAACGTTGGGATACACAACACTACATTAGAAGAAGTCAGCAAAGCAAAATTTCTAGGTAGGAGTAACCATCAACAATAAATTAACATGGAAAGACCACATAACAAACTGTTGCAAAGAGGAAAATTCAACCTTGGGATTTCTTCGAAGAAACTAAAATGACAGCAACCACAAAATAAAATCACTGTCTGAGACGTTCAGGACCTTTCATTATCTGAGACGTTCAGGGCTTTTCACTGTCTGAGATGTTCGGGACCTTTCATTATCTGAGACGTTCAGAGCTTTTCACTGTCTGAGATGTTCGGGACCTTTCACTGTCTGAGATGTTCAGGACCTTTCACTGTCTGAGATATTCGGAACCTTTCACTATCTGAGATATTCAGGACCTTTCACTGTCAGAGATGTTCGGGACCTTTCACTGTATGGGACGTTCAAGACCTTTCACTGTCTGAGATATCCGGGACCTTTCACTGTCTGAGATGTTCACTGAGACATTCAGGACCTTTCACTATTTGAGATGTTCAGGACCTTTCACTGTCTGAGATATTCAGGACCTTTCACTATATGAGATGTTCAGGACCTTTCACTGTCTGAGATGTTCGGAACCTTCCACTGTATGAGACGTTCAGGACCTTTCAATGTCTGAGATATTCGTGACCTTCACAATCTGAGACGTTCAGGACCTTTCAATGTCTGAGATATTCGGGACCTTTCACAATCTGAGACGTTCAGGACCTTTCACTATCTGAGACGTTCAGGGCGTTCAATCGTATTTTATTGGCCTAGGTCCTTTCCATCAATTAGAAATACTCTCTATGCTTTGTTTGTTTGTCATTGATGTCTGAATAGAGAGACTGCTCGCGTTATACTAATTATATGTGCTACTTTTCTCATATTATATCTGGAGAGAAAAAAACGCTTCGACATATTATAACATAAAATCACATTGTAATGTTACACAGAGAAAGGGCGCACGCTTACATATGGGGCCCTTAGATTCACAGATCGAATTACCGCAAACCTTTTAGCAAATGATCTTTTTCCTATTACATAATACAGTTAAACAGATGCCTTTGTTATTCACGTAGCTCATGCAAATGAATAGCAGATGGAAATTTTTCGGCCATTGCAACTTCAATGTCAAGCTTAACCAAGTAGGCAAACTTTACACGTGTGTTTATGAGCATTTCTGAGCTTGTAGAACTACCATACACCAAAAAATATAGGTTATATTGTAACTGAAGCTGTTTCGTTTGCATTGCCTGCAAAAATAAATGAATAATAAATAGATCAATAGATAAAAAAATAAATAAATAAATAAGTAAATGGATCACTGGTCTTACAAATGATACAATGTGACAGGGATGAACGTGTTTTGGGGATATTTTTGTTTGTTCGTGTGTTGTTGTTTTTTTTTTTGTTTGTTTGTTTTTTGTTCTTCGTTGATGTTTTTTAAACGTTCCTTATTCAGGAAGTTTCCCAAATAAATGAAAGACCACTGCATCTTTAGAATCTTATTCGGCAATACTTAAATTGTGTTCGTGACAGTTCAGTTTGTGTTTATCTTTAATGAGGGGATCCACTAATTAACTGAGGGTTACTCCACCAACCTTTTCCTTGCCCTTGTGGATCTATTACCATGTTGCTGACCAGCCCTTTCCACATTTCGGTCTTTTTGTCACTGTCATGGATTCCAGATATTATAGAGTACACTCCTATCGAAGCTGCAGCAAATAAGAGAAGGAATAATATCTTTTTCAGCAGTTTTCTCGACATACTTTCCTTTCTGCGACGTCCACGAAAATTCCCGGTATAAAAATCTCCCGAATATGTGTCTACCTCGTCCTCAAAAATATGCATGGATGTGGGTGGAAGAGGAAAGCTACAGAACGTAGCGTTTCAAACCGCCATCATATTGAATTTGTCAGATATTAAAATTTTCAAATCGTAACAAGCGTACTTTTTGTTGTCGTTGTTGTTGTTGTTCAAAAGCTAAAACCAATCTGTTCCTGGCGATGCGCGTGAAGAAAGGGGTTGCCAAGACCGAGCGCGTGTGAACAGCTTACATCTATCGGCTGTTATAGATTTTCCAATAAGCCGAGCAAACTAAGCGGATTCTTAATCCAGAGTTTACTTATACCAGCCCTTCAATAAAAAGTTGCATAGGACAAGCACGGCCTTGTCTGAATTCAATGCCCGGATAAATAGGTTAGAATTATTGCTGTCTGTCTATTCTATTCATATTCCACTATTGGTGACGTCCCCTTAAAGGTTGATTCTCATAATCTTGATGAATATACTCCTTAAGTTTGCACAAAGAACAACTCAGGGATATTTATTCTCATACTCTTGAACATGCTCCTAAATGCTGCACCGAGAACAAATCAGGAGGATTGATTCTCATACTCTTGAATAGGTTCTTAAAGTTTGAAACAAACAAACAAAACATGAAAAAAAACACTAAAATACTCATGAAGATTGATTCTCATACTCTTGAATTATATGATCCTAAAGTTTCCACAAACGACAACTCAGAAAGATTGACTCTCATAATCTTGAACATGCTCCTAAATGTTGCATAGAGAACAACTCAGGAAGATTGATTCTCATACTCTTAAATATGCTCCTAAAGGTTGCATAAAGAACAACTCAGGAAGATTGATTCTCATACTCTTAAATATGCTCATAAAGGTTGCATAAAGAACAAGTCAGGAAGACTGATTCTCATACTCTTAAATATGCTCATAAAGGTTGCATTAAGAACAACTCAGGAAGATTGATTCTCATACTCTAACACTTAATAAATAAATACAATTATTTTGACGTCAACCTCCCTACACCTCTACTATTCACATTGAACACACCCCTTCCCCTCATCCCAAATTGTAGCATATTAGGCGCGAATACTTTTCCGGACAAAGAAAACCCGTATTTGTTGGGGTTTTATTTGTTTGTTTGTTTTGTGTGGGTTTTTGTTTTTTTTTTGTTTTTTGTTGTTGTTTTTTGGGGGAGGGGTTCTTTTCTTTTCTTTTCTTTATTTCTTTCTTTTTTTCTCTTTTTTTTTTGGGGGGGGGGGGTATGTCGTTGGCCTTCATAGTTTAGGTAGTTTAGGTAATTTAAGAAAAAATTGACTGCCAGTCTACAGAAAAAATGTGACGATGGCTCATTGGGTGAATTGTGTCTTTCGGGTTCTATCGGAGAAAGGAGGGAGTTACTCCTCGTCTCCGGTTCAGGTTCACTTAGTAAGAAATGTTGTTCCGATTACTTCACAACTGAATTGGTACCCAGTCCAAAGAATAGACTGTTTAAAGCTCGCATAATAATATATGAGTACACTGCGCCTAACATGATGCATAATGATAGCTTGCCTCAAACTATTATTTGACTATGGTTCCTCCAGCTGTCGGCTGAGACACTCCGAGTGATTATTTAGAGTCCTGAATGCGGGGTAGACTGTATTTGTTAGCCCTTACTTAATAAGCCTTAGTTAACCTGCAAACAGCTTTGTGACTCTGAGCGCCGATGGAAGCTCTGGACTTAATTATGTTACATTAATTTTGTGATTGGATTGAGTTGCAACAAATAGCCATCTCACATTTACAACTGATCTTGTGCAGTATGAAGAACCACGCTTAAAATAATTCATCTCGATAGATGGGGTCAACGTACAGATGAAAAGCTTCTGTCTACACTCTGGCACCACAGTGCAGTAGGTTTGGTGTCTGACGTCCCAAGGGTGCGAGTTTGATTCGAGCGAGCCTAAATAGTCGAGTTCTTTTTTTCGGGGGATGGGGCGGGCAATAACTCTGCCCCTGCTAATTGATTCCTCCGATTTGTGAGTGAGTATTCATCCACTCTTTTGAACAACGTGGACCTTTAAAGGAAAATTGTGCAGTGCCTTACAGTAACAGGCAACTTATCTTGTCCTATTTGTTTCCTGTTGTCGGCCTGTTGTAAAAATTAAAAAAAAAAGATGCCACTTTAAAACGGTACGACACGGGGAAAAAATATTTTGGATGTGTATTATCATCCCTAAGATGTTATCTTCAATTAACTCTCTCTCTCTCTCTCTCTCTCACACACACACACACACACACACGCAGAGTTTAGGTCAGACAGAATCCACACCTTTTGTCCGCACACACGTTCATGTGTGTTTACGTTTGTGAAAGTAGCAGTTGCATGTGTGCGTATGTGCTGACTTTGGGTAAAATTTGAAAACACCTTCCATCAAATGCCGAGACTTCGGTTTATTTGAAATGGCTCAGTATTGTTTTTCATTTGCCTCTTTCAATGTTATTTATTATTTCTAAAGGCATCCATCATCCAACAACTCTGAATTGCTGGTCAGATAATCCTCGGTCAGTTGGTTAATCCATCTACTGATTAAAAGTTAATTTTCTCGGTTGGTTGCTCTGAAATAAATCAATCTTCTGGTTTTGAAACAATTGACAACCTTGCATCATCAATTACTTTTTACATTTCTATGCGCCGTATTTTTAAAAGCAACCCCTTATCTTTGCCTTACTCCCTTCGATTGATTGCGTCTCTTTAGTTAGTTGGGTTTTTTTTTTCTCTTTTAGTAATATAAAGCAAATAAATACGGTCACAATACAAAAGGAAATTATACAGGTAAAGCTCTGAGTGAGGCGAGACCCAGCGGTAATGATCTTTAAGTCCAGAAAACTAAACACTCACATCTGGTGCACGCATTATAATAAGAAGTTAGAATACACAGATCAAAAAATCAATGTGCCACCCAATGGAAATTGGATACGTGTGTATGGAAATATAATATACACCTAATATAAAGTACATTACTACAGGCTGATGGAATTCCTGATTAATGCAGTGGGTGTGGCGTAGCGTGCTTTCTAAAAATATCTTTATATCTTAAAAAGATAGTAAGGTCACCTTTGAAATGGGCCAATGCGAACCTTCCTCGGGTTATTTGAAGGGGCGACAATAACTTTCTTGTGCAGGGATGGTCTGTTTTAATCACAATTACATTCCCCCTCCCTTCACCCATCTCATGATGGGTGTGTTAACACGGCCATTTAAAAGCACCACATATTGAGCCAAGAATAAGAACACATTCTGTTACAGCCAATCTCTTATAATTCAATTGAGGACATCCATAACGAACTTGAATTATTGATCAAATGCAAGCTTCGCTTGTATCCTTATCCAGGCCTGACGAGTTTGCATTCGCTAAGAAGGGCCAGTTTTGATAACCTGACCATGGGTCAACCTCGTATAACAAATCCTGAGCCAGGTCAGAATGACCTCTTCATTTCGACTAAAATTCCTTTTTGCTCTGGGCCCAGGGTTTTCAACAACCTCTTTCAGCTTTTTTTTTTATTTTGTTCCTGGCCCAGAGCTGTCTCCATCCCCCCCCCCCCCCCCGATGAATGGGTAAATAATTGGTTTAAAATCTGAGTGGAGACCGATCCATCCGGAGGGGTCCTCAATTGGAGTGCCTCTTTTGCGAGGTTGTCAGCCTTCTCACATCCCTGGATCCCTACATGGCTCTGCATCAAGAGAAATGAGTGAGTCTTCCCCCCAAGGAAGAGGCTTTCCACCCAATCCAGGATCCTTGTATCCTGGGATCAGTGTGTTTGAATCGACCCTTTCCAGGATCCTTATGTCCTGGGATCAGGGTGTGTGAATTGAGTCCAATCGAATCAGGCACTTTTGACAGTGCGATCTCAAAGCAAAATTGCACCCAAAGGAAGAGACATCACAAACTTTACTGTCATTTTCATCCTTTTGCTTTATTTTAGTCAACATTACAAGTTGTAATCATCACCTTTTAGATAGATGCAGCAGGATTTTACCTTAAAATTTACTGTTAACTGGACTTTTTCGTGGGGTCTCTCTGCTGTTATTTATTTTATACCTCTATAATTCAAGGAATGATTTTCTATACATAAGAATGGTTATCAACGAAAACATTTCTCAGTTTTGGATCAAGAATCTATCAAAAGCACTTTTTTTATCTTTCTAAATGAAGTTACAGAGGAGCACTGATATGAAGAACTCATTTTGAATGTCCCAATGTTCTTCATATCAGAACTTCTTTATATCAGTCAGGCTGTATGAATTCCCCATGGATAAGATGCTACAAAAATATGTTCTTTATAACCATCCATTCTTTACAAGAGTGTGCACAATAAGCATACTCCACTGTAGTTAAAAAAAAAAAATCTGAACCACAACTACATCAATGTCTGGCCATGAGCGGAAAATCTTGAGGTCTACATGTGCACTTGTCTGAAGGGTGCCAATTCCTCTAAGAGCACACCAAGCAATTTAAAATTGTCCGAATTTGAAACTCCCAAGTCGCCTGCATGGTCATAAATCGAATTCTCGTCAACAGAATCTTCAAATGTAAGGGCATTTGTAACTTTTTGATCAGATATGGTTTATATATACTTTTGCTTTCCCTATTTTCCTGCCCAAGTAGTTTCTATCACAGCCAAGTCCTATGGATCGCCAGACTTAATGCTTGACCATTCATCATCCACTTGTGCAGTGTTACAGCGAGTGAGAGTTGTGTTCATACTAATGACAAGGCAAACAGACAGAGGACACTTTACATATTTTGTGGTTGTATTCATTAAAAAAAACAAACAAACAAAGAGAAATAAGAAGTTATCATTGCAATTAATGTAATATTAGGGGCATGAATTTCTCCCTGTCTGTAAACAGGTCGCCTACTGGTATATAAAAAGAAATTTGTGTATATACAATTTGTGTTGAATTTTTCCACCATTTCGTATATGATCCACAGTTGTCTTCCTAGATAAGTATAAGTATAAAGATCCTAGATAAACTTCACTTAAGGCTGGAATGGTCAAAGGCTCATTTATTCTGATTTGTGATAAAATTCATCAAAATAGATCTTGAACATTGTCCATTCAATCATATTAGAATTACAAAACTTTACCTCCTGTTTTCACCAACCACAAAACTTATCACAGCACCAGATTGCTAAAACATTTTCTTCTTTTTGTTGTTTTGTGTTTTTTTTTACACTGAAATCTCCAATCTTCGATCAAAGTCATCAATGTGTTCATTATACTTTAACAAAATTTATATTCCATGAACTTTTGAAGGTTATCAATAAGAAGAATGAGAACATTAAATGATGGTAAGTTCAGGTTTGATAAAGGAAAGCACATTGCTGTGAGGTTTAAAACTATTTTTGATAAGAGTAAGACAATCAACTGTCATAGTAGACAGAAAGCGTCCAAGATAAAAAGCTCCCCCAAAACCCCTGCCCCCTCCAAATCAATTCTTGTATTTTTAGGCTATTGAAGAAAAAATCTGATGATACTTGACTTCAACTGTAGGTCTCAAGACAGGTCTGACCATATTTCTTCAAGATGACTGGATAGTAACAGCATTCAAATTCAACTTGAGATTCATAAAAATATAACGAGAAAAACTGAAATCTGATTTAGAGACAACATTGTATTCTTCTACTATGAGATCATTTGTGTGTAGGAATTTTTAATTTATAAATACTAGACACACCTCTTATTAATGACAGAGAAAAAAAAAGCGCAATCAACTAGAGCATTGTTGCATATTACAATAACAATGCCTATCAAAATAAAGTGAAAAAGCTTCAAGAAGATAAATAAATTCTGAATTACAATAACCCCTACAAAAGGACCTGGGTTTGTTGTTTGTTTTTTTCTACACTCAGGAAAAGTAAATAGTGACGGAAGCAGGATACACAGTTTCATGAACTTTTCAGAAACCTTTTTTCAAGATCATTATCAAAGCAACCTCAATAACTAACAGAATACAATTCTACCACATAATACAGCAATTCATGCAAATGATGTAAATGCCCAAATAATACACTGATACAAGACCTCAATCCTTCTTCAATTAAAGTCCATTAGCTTGTACATGTCCCAAAATAAATGCAGGCAAGACAGGTCACATAACAAAACATTTACCATGATGTGTCTCAAATAGCACATTATGCAACACGGCTTACCAAGAATCATAATTTTTCCCAGACCAGAAGATAAGAGTGAGCTGTTCCAAAACTGTCAACGTAACCCAAAGTGTTAAAGCAATATCTTTTGGGTTTGTTTTTTTTAAACCCTAGTATGAGGAAATAATCCTAATCTATTCATTTGAGGTGTGGATGATGTTCAAGTTCTCGTACATATAAAATGGTCTTCAGTAAATAATGAGAAACAAAACACATAAAAATGAAAAGCTTCTTAACAAAAGAGAAACAATGGAATGACAAATTAATAAAACAAAAAAACAAAACAAAATCTTCTTACCAGGTATATTGATTATATTATAAAATGGCCTTTGTTTTCCAGAGTATCATTTTTGTGACCACAAATGGTTGAAATCTGGATGGCACATGACAGATCCACAATTTGCTTTGAAACAATCAAACATATAAATACTACGTCAGCACAGGTGAGAACAACTTTATGCCATTCTTTTGCAACACAAATTTATAGGAAAGACAAAAACAATTCATAGATTTCAGATTTTTAGAAGACCAATGAAGGAGTATTACAAAACTAAATTACGAACTGAAATGAAGAGACAATTACAAATCCTAACTGTTGCAATCTTACTCTTGACTCTTAAATATTTACACTGAACTCAAATTTCAGATACTTCTTGAAAAATACTATTTGTTAAATAAAATAACCATTAAAATTTCTCCCCACTAAAAACACCCTGCAAAATTATAAGGTCAGTTAGAGGAGTGAACTAAAATACACTAGCAAAGCTCCACATTCCTCAGATTTAATGCTTCTTTAGTGTGTGCTTATGCTTAAGCAATGAGCTATACTTGTGAACATATTTGCCACCTAACAGAATAAAATACATGCCTTGAATCAAAGTCTTCCATTTTGCGCTTCCAGATTTAAAGTAAACATTAACCAAATTTTTACTGCAGTGAGCACTAAGATACTTCTAGCTTTACTTAGTAATGTAAAACAGCTTTCTAAATAACTAATATTTTACACAGTACTACATTTGTTAACAACATGAATAGTTTCAATTTCAGAAAAAAAGGAAACAAAACAAAAAAAAAGAAATCCTATACCCTGAGAGTAAAAAAAAAATAAAACAATTCTGAACAAACAACAATTTCTATTTGATAAATCACAGAAATTACCGGTATGATTCTAATAATCTGTTCTGAGCTAAATCTTACAATAAGCAAGAAAAACAAGAACTTATGACAGACACAAAATTTACTTCAACATTAGAAGCAAGGAGTCTGGGTTCTCCACATACTCTTTCCACAGGTTGGAAAAGCGGGCCATGGTGGCTCCATCGATGATTCTGTGGTCAGCTGACCAGCTCACATTCATCACATGGGCTTTGCTGACATTGTCATTCTCATCAAAAACAGGGACAGGCTACAAAAATTATCACCAAAAAAAAAAAAAAAAAAAAAAGAAAAAAAAAAAAAAAAGAAAGAAAGAAAAACAGAAAGAAAAAGATAGAAGACTATGGTATTGTGGCAAACAAAAAACTAAATCATCACTTCTAGATAACGTAAGAAGTGTTAGTCTTAATCTCATTTTTTTTTCCAATAAACTGAGAGAATATTAAAACTTCGTGAGGATATGTAAATATACAAAATTTTATTTAGAGTGTAAGAGTGGTCACCGCAAACTACACACCTGCAAATCTGAACTAGACTTTGCCTTAAGCCATGATAAATATTTAAAGGGAACAAATGAAAAACAAAACAAACAAAAAACACCATCAACATTTTTTTTTAAAAGTTACGCCAATTATACTATATTGTAACAGAATTCCACTGGTCAGTCAATCTTCAGTTTCCTGTTTATGAGTAGCCAAACCTTATGACAAGTCAACTCATTATCCTGGGATCTGAAAGATACAATCTTGCGGCCAATCATTACACAGTGTCAACTACATATGTTCCAAACTATTGCATGATACTACTCAAAAACACAGAATACAGCAACATGCAAATGATTGGATATCATTCCCTTTGAAAATGCCAGATTGCATCTTTGTCAACTTGAATGACTCTCCTGTCACCCATATGCTGTAGAATTATGCAGTAACTACTGAACAAATAGAAAGACAAACTTACTCTAATTTTGCCCAATGCTCCAATGGCAACAGTCGGGGGCATGATCACAGGTCTGGCATAAGTACCTCCAATCTGGCACAAGGGACAATAAGTAAGGCAATGAGTTTGTAATCTTTGCAGACATATTCATTGTATTATGTTTTAAGCTATTTTGAGATGTATCAAAAGCTAAGGAGGTATGCAACCTTATTAAACCTTTCATCCTTGTTAACATTTTCCCTGAAGTGAATATTTTTCGTGAAAGGATAGGAAAAAAAAACACAAAAAAACTAAAATCAAAACAGAGCAAACAAATTAAAGCAAAATCAGTATCATTAAAGAAAAACAAAGAAAAAAAGACAACTCACAGATCCGATATTAGAGAGGGAGAAGGTCGGGTTGGATAAATCATCTGTGCCAAGCTTCCCTGCCAGGCCCAAGGACTGAAGTCTATTCAGCTCAGCTGCAATGTCCAAGATAGAGAGGTTTTGGACATTCTTTATACTGGGAACGAGCAATCCTTCAGGGGTGTCCATGGCAACGGCAATATTATGAGATGCCTGGAAAGTAATACATTGTCTGTTAGAGGTTCGTTGCATATTTGTTAAGAAAATTTGAGTCTAAGAACAGTTGGCTTCCTTTTTAATTATTTTTTTTACAAAGTCATAAACAATTTTTTCAAAGAATGAGGCCTTAATTACTGTAGAAATACACCTTTAAAATTTGTCATACAGTAAACGAAGCCTTTAAGCATGCTTAAGACTCAAGCTGGCAAAATTTAATCCTCCTGAATTTTTTTTATATAAGGTGTAAACTTCACGCCATCAGCCATAATTTGCTAATAAATACATTTGAGCCTCCTCCCAATGAGCCTGCTTGAAGGCATCATGGATTGTATCGTCATGAGCAGACCTTTAATCTTTTTCTCACAACAATGGATTTCAGAAATCATGCAAATTCTTTCAGGTCAAGGATAGTAAGTAAAACATATAATAACATAATTATGTTCTTTCCATTTTGTTTCATCTTTAACTTTCTCTCAGTAATTGTATAATTTTCGTCAACGTCACAGCATAAACTACCCTAGAAGAGACTTGCTTAAGAGTGAATGAAATAAAAGTGCTGAAGAATTCAAGAAAAAGTGTTATTCTTTTTTAGAGTCAAGATGCTGTACACCGGTTTATTTATGAGTGGCAAAAATGACTGAGATTGAAATATTCAGCAAATAATTTTTTTACAAAAACACTCTTTCACAACACTATGAAATTAACCTAAAAAGAGGAGAGAGAGGGAGGGAGGGGGGGGGG
>JBCIKM010527359.1:2500-18584 GCA_039654465.1 Melibe viridis | reverse complement strand
AGACAAAGAGAAGGTACTGGGTATTTCTTCGGCCGTGGAACTGGACACCAGCACATGAGGTTGGCCGGAGGACAAAAGGTTTTGATAGGGACTGTAAGGAGTTGGCGTTTGAACGGGCTCAATTAAATTAGTGAATGAAAAGTATTAGCCGGGATGTAAGAAATAAGATGTAGGGATGAGTATGAAAGAGCGAGAGGGAGAGGGAGGTGAAGAAAAGGAGGGGGATGATGTAGAATTCCAAAGAGGGTGGCGAAGAAGGTGGAGATGATGATAAAGACAAAAAGGAAGAAGAAGAAGAAGAAAGAGGGGGAGGAGGAGGAGAACAAGGAGAAAATACGGGTAGATGCAGAGAGAGAGAGAGAGAGAGAGAGAGAGAGAGAGAGACCGATGGAGAGAGAGAGAGAGATCGAGTATGAAAGCTGCAGAAATGGAAAAGAATGGCGGAGCAGGTAGGTTGAAAGGGAAAATTTAGAAGAAAAAAAAGGAAAACAAACATTGCTGACGGCTTAGAAGGGATGTTGGACCCTCCTTTAACCAGGAGAGTCCAAGATTGTCCGTAATATAACTAAGCGTCGGCAGAATCGCTGTTCTTTCGTTGTCGAATGTAAACAAAATGGCGGTTGCGTGCCGGACCATAGCGAGAGAGGGGAATCTCTCCCTAGTTACGGATTCGTCAATTTATCTATCATTATCTCACTTTCCCCTGGGCTGGGCTCCTCTATGACCCTCATGTGTTGTTGGGCCCTAAAACCACCCATAAAGAAACAAACAAATTAATCAATCAAGGATGATTTATTTCTTTTGCAACATTTTGTTAATATTATTCTTAGAATCCCTAGATGACGGACAAATCACAATTTCCCTGAAATAGTTCTTTGTGTACTTATTGGTAAGAAACAGTCACAATTAATTGAAATACATTCATCATCATCAGTGGTTCCATTTCTTTTAGTATTATTTAAAAAAATCTTTAGATGACTGGTGAATTTCCATTTCCTGGAGAGGGCGAGGAGTAGATCGGGCTGTCCATGTTGGAAGGCTCTGACAAATTACGAAAAACTTGAAGGTGGATGTTGCCCATTGTGCTTGCTGATGAATAATCACTCGGTGGCTCTTTCCTGCGGGGAGTTTGCAGGCGTTTAGTAAGTCGATGTTCGCCAGTCTTGAAAGATCTTTTGGCAGAGCGTGGAATAATGATGTTAAGTGGCCTGGCAGATCGGCTGGTTTTGGTCCTGTCTTTAAGGCTGGAATGTGTGTGTGGCTCTGCCTGGGCTTGGGGTGGTGGCGGCTGCAGGGGATGACAGATTGATGAAGGATGAGACTGCATTAATGGTACAAGGTACATGAAATGGACATTAAAGATTTTTTTGTTGTTTTTATTATAATAACGATAAAAGCCCCGTTCTACAAACAGCGAGAAAACTTTGACACTTTGATTGGATGTAAAAAACACAATTGGCATTCTTTCTTCAGATGGTTTTAAGGTGACTAAAACCCAATAAAGGAGTGCTGTGCATTAAGCATACACTTGTCTGGGGCCAACATGCTTTCTTGGTTAAAATAATTTGATTTAGATGTATAATTGATTTTCTCTGACTTACTTTGACCTCCTCCCTTAAAAAACCCCCAAAAAAACAACCAAATCAACAACAAGAAACCAACCAAACAAATAAAAACCTGCCGGCTTAAAAAAAATGACACCCTTTGAAATTGAGTGACAGCTTACCACTATTGTGTTTTCTTGATAGAGTTCATCATCATCTCCTGTAGGCGAGAGGTTACTGCTCAGGTCTTCCCCTTTGTCAAAAGCATCGTTGGGAAACGTCTCCCTGTCATTTACAACAGTTGGCTCGTTGTCGTCTGGGGAAATAAATTTTGTTGAATCATTTAATCCAGAGCAATAAATTGACTTCAACTTAAATGTTATTTGGTTGTCAGATTTTTTGTTTATTTTTGGCTATGACTATTACTATTGATCGTACATTTCACTTTTAATTTTAAATTGCATAAAATTGCTATCCATGTTAACTAACAATCCTTCTATGACAGAGAAAGGTCACACACTTGGGATTTATGTCAATCCAGTAAGAGTTAACAAATCCAATCCATCCAGCAAACACTTCTATTCCAAGAGAGATCTTATTTTGCCGGCACTCACTTTACAGTAAGCATAAGAAGTAAAGGGCATGGTTTTCTTTAGTCTTTAAATGTCCTGAGGTAAGTGCTAAATGAGGAGAAAAAAAAACAATTGTAGCAAAATGTTTAATATCCCTCTTAAAAAGAACTGACACTGGCAGTGACAGATCAAAAGGATTAATTTTAAAACCCTGATATTATTATTTTTAGTGCCTCGCAATGCAGTGTCTAAGAACCTGGGCTCAATGTACTGCTAAGTGCTAGTTGGCAACTTGCAAGCAATTTTAGTTACCCAGAGACTTTGTTGCTTATAACCACTTAGTTATGTGTCATGCAAATGAGCTCTGACTGATACAGGAAATAAACCAATCTGGAATGCCTCCAGCTGTTTTTATATTAGAGCTCTGCTGTATCCCATTTACATAACTGATACAAGACAAAAGTAATGAATGTGAGCTCTGTTGACTGTGCTTGGCATACAAAAACAAGGCAAATAAGTCGAGGAAGTCAGTGTATACTATCTTCATCAGTGAGAACCAATCCCACTTGTAGTTTGGGTGATAGCTAGTCAATACCAGAGTACAGGTAATTATGAATAACCCGTTAGACTCGTCATATCTTTGCTCATCAAGATGGAAGTGAGAGGGGATGCTATATTTTGGTGGCTAAACTTTGAGGTCCAAATGGTAAAGATTGTGATGAAAGAAATATATAAAAGTAAAAGTAAACATGGCGTAATATTACCTTCAACTTGGATTTTCTCTGAATCTTGAAGAACATCAACTCCGAAAAAGTAGGCGATTTGGGTGGGCATACGTTTATCCATGATGAAAACCCCAACACCAAAAACAATGCAAAGGAGACCTGATGAAGAAATATGGAAAAGATCACAGTGTGATTTCAGTTGATATATTTCTTTATCCTTTCAATTATTCTATAAACTCAGATATGTATTCATGAATGACCTGGGAAAGAAAGGAGTACAAAAAACTTAAATGTAAGAGAAATAAAATTCCTGATTAACGCCTATACTGCTAACTGCGGGAGGTTGGCGGGTGTCCCTGGTGTACACTTCTACTTCTGTTTCTGATCTTTTACACTGAATCTACCGTCTTACTTTTTCCCCTTTTCTGTGATGCTCTGTTTTTGTTGTCTTGTTTGCAGCTCAGTGGTCATCCCTTGTTTCATGCCTTTTGGTTCATAACTGCAGGGTCACAAGTTAACGTACTGAGTACTTTTGTAAATGAAGGAGGTTTAAAGATCCTGGGTCTTCCTGAACAATGATGCTGTCATGAGTGATGGCCATTGCTTATTTTTGTAAGGAGAGATGGTATTTTTTGTCATTGTAAATCATCTCTCTGTGGTGTTGATATGTGTTTTGAGAAATTATATTTATTTTTTAGTGTTAATTATCTCTCTGCTATTTGAGGTTTAATCTGTTCCCCCTTTGAACTAATTCTATCATCTTACTTTCCTCTGGGCTCCTCTATGACCTTCATGTGTCATGGGGCCTTAAAACCACCAATAAATAAACAAACACTGCTAACTTTCCTTACAGCAGGTTGATGCTGCAGATTTATTTCCTGAGGGAGACAACCCTGTAAGGGTTTATTTTTTAAACTCCCCTTTTGACCATGAGAAATCAGTCAAGGGAAATAACACAAAGAAAATCAAGATCTACGGGGTTGGTTTTGAAGTCATTCAAAAGTAAACTTCCTAAATAAAGCTACATTGAAACAACTGTGATGAAAATTATTTTTAATTTTTATGTATTCTTTTCTTTATAAACCATTGTTTCTGTGAAGCGGTTTTACTTCTCAAATAAATTTTTAGAAAATAATGGAAAAGAGGGCAAAACAAAGACAAAACAAAGGATCCAACAAGACATTTTTGTTGCTACTAATAAAAAAGATAGACATATTTTTAAAAAACGGTAAATTTTTAAACTTTATAAACTCTCCTGCAGGTTTGTCTGGTTCTTTTTTCCCTGTAATAATAAGTAGTTAGATGTATAGTTAGATGTATGGATAGATAGTGGAGGAAAGAATGTATGGGATAATCCCTTTAAAGAAAGACAAAACTATTGACCACGGAAAAAGCTGTAGAATAGGTAACCAGACAAACAAAACAATATTACAAACATCGCTGTGAGAAAGAAAATAATGATAAATCAGCTCCTCAACAGTTTTCCAAGGGAGGGCACGTCTGTGAAGCTTGAAACTTGTTTCTGTTATTTCCCTTGAACTTGAGTTATTATTTTGTTATTTTCTCATGGTCTACAAGAGATAATAAGTAAAGCCTTACATAGTGTCTCCCTGGGGGAAAAATAATGATATTGTATCAAGGGACAGGAACAGAATGTCCAAATTCTATAAAGTATGGCTATTTGCAAGTACTTGTGGGCCACTACTACAATCTGTCTTTGCGATGTCTATCATGATCAATCTTCTTAATCAGATACGGCAAAAAGGATCTCCATCCAATCTTTTCTACCTGGGTACAAAATTAAGTAAGGAAAAGTGAAACAAATCTTTTTTTTTTTTTTATGTAATACTTTTACTTCATAGTTCTGTTTAATCTTTAGGTGAAAAATCAATTATGTGAAATCTTAAGCATACCTGTGTATAAATAAAAAATGTGATAGTGAGAATAAATCAATGCCTTTCAATTTAGATCTTTGAGTGGTAACTATGGTTTAAGTCAGTTCCAAACAAAAACATTGTATAGTCTGGATTTCTGGATTTTTTATGAATGTGGGTATAACATGTACATTCATTTGAAACAGGATTTCTTTTATTCTATATATTTTATGTTTCTTTCTAAGGGAATTAAGACTAATTAGACCCTTTATCCCTTACCAACAATCAAACATATCCAAAAGGAAACCCCATAGGAGAATTCAAGAACATCCGCCTCTGTGAAAGGTATCCTCAGATCAATGACGTTCCGATGAGTTGCCCAGATGATATTGGCTGTCACCATGGACAGGCCTGTCAGTGTCATGAAGTAGGCCCCATAGCGGAGGAGGACGAAAAATAAGACATTGGTGAGAATCCACAATGGAAAAGCCAGCCTGTTAGAGTATTGGAAAAAAGAAAGAACAAAACAAAAATGATAATGAAAATGTAAAAAGGAAGAAAGAAAACATTAATATTAAGTTCATGATTAGTAGGTGCCACTGACAAACTTTGAAAAGGATGAAAAATTCATGAGGGAGGTCAGCAATGTCTTGTACCATACAACTTGTCCACAGTCTAATAGAAGCAGTTTTCTCTTTCCAAAATGACACAGTGTCACAAAGATGGGAACTGCTCTCCTCATCTTCTTCTAAACTGATGAAATGCACACACACAAAAAAAGGACAGAGACATAAAACATTTGCGATTTGTGATTTTTCAAGCAGGCAGAAAAAGGAGGAATTTTGCCATAAAGATGAAACGTGGCACCAAGGAGATTAGAATTGGTAGGAAGGACATAAAAACAAAATCAAAGTCTTGTGTAGCCATGGATAGGACAATAGAATAACCTTGAATAGAAACTCCAGGTCTATACTGTTGTTTGTATGCATGAAAACTCAAACAAATATATTGCTTGGTAAAATACTTGAATGCTAAAAGTAGTGTTTATAATTGACTTACCAAAGCATAATATGAGTGTACCAGCCTGCCTGTCGATAGTGGCGCCCCCACCTGATCCCTTCCCCATCCAGGGTAAAGTACTCTGCTATCCATAGAATTGGCAATGGAAGTCCTCGGAACTGGGCTGCCCTATATTCCTTATTGAACTGGCCAGCTGAGGGAGGGGTATACAAGCATATAATCATCCAAACAGGGGTTGAAAAACAGATATCATTTAGAAAATTTTACTGATGTTTTTGTAGAAAAAAAAAGAATAAAATAAGAAAAGACTATCAACTAGTTTCTAAATAGCAGTGGCTTATGCTTATAAAAGAATTTCTTGAATTGAACACTTTTGGCCTCTAAATTTCAAAATGATTAAGAAAGTATAACATCAAGGCTAAGGAAAATAACTTTTTTATGAATGCAAAGTGCAAAAGCTTATATAATACTGCCAGTATAGAAAAGAAATTTAAAGTTGTTGGTTTGAGTGTGAACTCTGACAACACTGCAGTCACTTGATGAGCACTGCAGAGATGTTATAAAATGCAAGAAATTAACGTCTCCATCGTACCGTATGGGCCAAAACCAAGCCTCCCTTGAAGACCTTCCCAGCTGAAGCGTTCGTTGTAGTCTATTGTCTCCCCTTTGATTTCGTGATCATCAGCTGAAAGCAAATCCTCTGATCATCAATCAATCCCTTCCCACAATGGATTATTTTTGCTGTTATCTGTTTGTGTGTATGCACGTGTGTTTGCATGTTTATACTTGTATGTGGGTGTAAATGTGTATGAGAGGAGGTAAAGAAATAGTTGAGCGAGTCCTGTACTCAATGCTGTGTGTAAGTGAACAAGGAATAAATTCATGTGTTGTAATAAGCACATGATGTGTGTGTCAGTAAAAGGATTACAGGTTGTGTCAAGCAGGAGCAAGCACTTGAGATTTGATGTCAATTGCCTTGAAAGTCATTGAATGTTGAGATCAATGTATGTAAGGTAATGGCTAAAGCATTATATTGATTCATGTTAACTTTAACATTTCAAATCGATTTTAAATTAAAAAAAAAATTTAGGAAAATGAGAAAAACATTGATAATAAGTAGGGTAACCAAGGGGCTAGAAGTCACAACATTTTTAAACTGATTATTTGACACACTAGATATAGTCTTACTGCAACAAAAACATGCAATTATTTAAAGGCAAAGGCCCTTATCAAAAATTTCGGATGGGTTCAGTTTAATAAATGAACATTTCAAAAGAACTTTGTAGTTCCAGTTCAGTTGTGACTTTCACAACAGTCCCCCAGCAGGGCAAGAAGTCACAATGGGTGGGGCAATAAGTCATATAATATTCACCATGGTTTTATTTTTGGCCTGTCACAATGAAACACAAGGCCATATTTAGTTCTTGATGTGGTTCCAGTGGCAACTTGAGGTGGCCTTATGGCATGGGTACCATGTTTCACTTTCGCTTTGTTCATTTTTTTGTTTGTTTTATGACTGTTCCAATACCTTCCATTGCAGTTTCATAGTTTCAAAACTTCTGAACTCTTGCGCAGAAATGAAATGTCATCGTTGCTGTCACAGTCCTCGTCTTCAACAGCAACCTCAACAAGATATTGAACCTCTCCCTTTTGCTTCAGTACGAAGTGGAAAGAATGCAATCCTCTTCAATGAGGACCAGACATTATTTTTGGTACCCAATAGTGTTAGGTTGAGAAAGTCACCATCTTGTCTTTTCAACCCCAGATATCACGGGCTGCCAGTGTCATGTAATTAACACTGTTGTTTGCTACAGCTTTCTAGATACTCTCTTGTTAATGACATCACCCACAGCACACAACATGTGTTCAGGTTTGTTTTTTATTATAATATGTGCCTGTCTTTACCATGAATGAAGTGACAAAATTTGATGCGAAAACATTTTCACTTTACCAATACCTGATTTGGTTGTTTGTGGTTTGCAACAAAAAGAGATGGAGGAGTGACTTTGCGTATAGGCATTTTTTTCAAAAAGAGACTCCTATAAATACCTTTACCTTTTATGAAAAACCGTAACATTGTTGGGTGTGGTCATTGGGACTCTTTGTCTCTGTGACTCTCAGCCCCTGTCTCCTCTACATTAGGTATCAGATTGAGTTTCAAAGTGAGTGGTAGAAAAAAAACATAGAGTACCTTTCAGAGTGATATTGACGCCTCGCAAACCAATGTTGACTCCAATGGTAGCGTTGATCTCTTGCCCTGTTCCTGCTTTATACTTGGTGGGTGTTGTCGTCTCAGCTGTTTCCCATGTCATGGTAAAATTAGTGACTGAATAAAACAATAAAGAATATCAAGAGGCTGTGAGAGGGTGAAATAAAATGGCTGGAGATTAAGGTACAATTCCTGTACAAAGCTGACCAATCTTTAGATATTAATTGCAACAAAATGTGATTTACAGTAAGAAGTATATTCAGTTACTGGACAGAAATTATTAAGAGGTAAAAAAAAAAATCCTCAGTTGGTCAGAATTGAAGCTGTTGCAAAGTTACCATGAAAAAGATTGGTCTTTCTCTTATGAAAAAATGTACATCTTCAACACAGAAGGGCTTTTTTTACGGTGTGTAAAAAAAATATTTATCATCCTATGCCCTAAAAATCATTATGCTTCACATCAGAAAAATGTTGGAGGCAGGCTTTGTTAAGTCCTCCTGTCCTCCCCCAAATTGCCCATTAATGTTCATAATAATTTCCCTTTACAAGAAGAACAGTAAGAAATGAGCAATAGGTTTACAGGAGTTTGTTCAAATACTCATATTTACATACTCAGAATTGTGGCACCAATGGAAAGGCTGATGAAGACACGTAAGATGAACAGAAATTTCTGGAAAAAAAATGATTAAAACTATATTCAAGCTTTAAGTTTTATGTAGGCCTAACTCTTTTCAAATGAAAGTAAAGAAAGTTAATCTGCAATCCATTACTTATTCTGGGATTTGTACTCTCAATTTTTGAAAGAATCAGTTATGAAGAAGAAAAAAACAGGGAAAAAGAAATTGAGCATCGATTGCGTGAGCTCATTCTTTCTCGGTGGATTTTACCTTTTGTACTAAAACCATGGCTGTGCAAGACTTATTGATCACCAGCAAAAACAGCTCTTGACCATTGACGTCTATGTTATTCCAATATACAGTAGGGCCCACCTATAATTCACATTAAACAGCCTTGGTTGCGATGAAAAGGTGGATGAAACAAAGTATGACGAATCCAGGTTATGATTATAACATATTACTCTCCATGTTTAACCAGGTGTACCAAAAACAGTATTACATTCCATGAATTAACCTCATCTTTGTTTAAAGCACTAAATAATAAATACATTAATTTATTGTTACCCAACAAAACTGGTTCTCTTCCCAATGGTAATAAAAACCATACTTAGGGTTTTTGATCGTTACTTGACTGCAAAATCTTTATGAAACCTTGAGGTCACTAATAAATTACATCAGCCCTGTTATTTCTACACCAGCCAATGATGAAGCTGCTGGGTGCTGATGTAGACACAATGCCAGGGAACTGAGAACCCACACAGAGGACAGGGGAGAGTGAAAACAGGTTGGGGCTTCATCAGGACGTCCTGGCAGGCCCCCAAAGTAACTAAGAATGCAAGCTATCGAGAGCCTCTAAATTAAGTAATTAAATGCTGGTTGTTCAATTGTCTTCTTTTGCAGTTGCATCAACCAACTCAGCGAGAGAAAGTATTGCTGTCCATCAGGGATCGATAGCACGTAGCTAAAATTTCTACCCGGCGATTTATATCAAGAGATCAATGTCTTATGATCTTTTAAAATAAAAACGTATTTGAACAATAAGAGCTCTCTTTCTCTCTCTTTTTCTCTCTCTCTCTCTCTCTCTCTCTCTCTCTCTCTCTCTCTCTCTCTCCCTCTCTCTCTCTCTCTCTGTCACACACACACACACACACACACACGCGCGCGCGCGCGCACACAATTTTCTGTTTGTGAAGTCAACAACATTGATAGCGAAAAAAAGCAAATAGGAATACACAAATGAAACAAACTAAGTCAATTAATCACAAAGATGATGTTTTGAAAGGTTTAAGCCCACATAAATTCCTCCCAACCATTCACATTTGCCCCTCTAAAACAGACAACCAACCCATCACGTATTGCGAAGTGCAATGGATGCATTGCACAGAATTCGGGTGTGATCATTAAAAACAATGTGTGTATATATTGAGCATTGTGATATGAAGGGCGTATGTGTTGGTACAGCTCGCAACAGCATACCGGTTCGGACACTCACATGGCCGAAAACACAACTCCGCGTGCGATCAAGCCGAGGTCCAGTCACCTCATCAGTATCAAATTATGTGCTGGAAGGGGAGCAAATAAATAAGACGAAATTGATCTTTTTGAAATACGTCTGATTCTGAAGTGGGTAACAGGGACAGATATCAATCCGTAGCTGTATAGAGAGACATAATATTATTGATGGTCCAGATAGAAAATAAACAACAACAAAATTCTTGAGAACTTGCGAATGATTATAATACTTCTTTATTAAGTGTTATTGGTCGATGATGATGATGATGATGATGATGATGATGATGATGATGATGATGATCATGTTGTTGTTAATTTAACCTCACTGTTGATACAAAATCTGGCCAGTATTGTGCAGTTTTGCTCCAAAACTGCCGTCGATGTATGTGTGTGTGTGTGTGTGTGTGTGTGTGTGTGTGTGTGTGTGTGTGTGTGTGTGTGTGCGTGTGCGCGCGCGCGCGTAAGACCCAACAAGAACAAATCAAATCCCGATTGGCCGTCTATCTCCGGCCGAAGGAAGAACATTTTATATCTACTTTGATCTAAGTGTAATGTAATTAATCTCTGTACGTGAATACGCATATTGCTCCCTGCATCAGTTTTCCTCGGAGACCATACCTCTACTTTAAGGCTTTGTCTCAAAGACTTTCTCCCTGGCACCCACAGGAGGCAACCCAACTCACCTCAGCCCCACTAATGCCAGGCACCAGGAGGCAGAAGGACAGGAACAAGATGGCGAAGCAGTAGACGAGACCACACGTGACCAGGTCGGCCTCCCACGCGGTGTGCACGGCGGGGTACAACGTGGGCTGGCCGTGGTCCCGGAAGGCGTCGAAGGTCATGGCTGAATGGGACTCCTCAAGACTCTGGTGGTATGGCAAAACGCCAGGACAAGATTTTACAACAGGCACGACATTAACAATCATAACACGACTGTATTAAAAAAAAAAGGAAACAAATTACAAGAAATAAGCATCGACGCTGGATTGATACTATTTAAATTACTTCTCTCCTTACAAGTCTTAAAATAGAACTACGCAATCCCCGGTCCAGATCTTAGAGTCCACACAGTGTAGAACTGGGGAGCAACGCCTACGCATCGTTTTGACGCCGACAGAATAACAAAAAATGTCACACACACACACACACACACACACTCACACGACACACACACACGCGCGCACATACACGCACAAACACACACACACACGCACAAACACACACGCACGCACAAACAGACACACACACACACACGCACAAACACACACACACATAAACACACACACTCACAACACACATACACACACACACACACACACACACACACACACACAAACACAAGCAAACAAAATACGAATGAGAATTCACGAAACTGATTAGGAATCAGAAAAGGACTTTGTTAGTATCAGACACTGGTTCATCGAGAAAATTTAAAAATGTGAAACCATCATTCGAACGGACCAGATGGCACTGAGCGCAACTCAGGGCTCAAAACGTACCGGATTTTAGTGGAATGAGTAGCAAAAGGAAAGCTTCCGAGAATTTTAACTCTGTCGGTATCATTTTTAACATAAACGCATCTTAAAGAGCCGAAGATAGGTGAATAAATGCTTTATATATTTAAAATTTCTCCCTCTCCCTGTTTCTCCCTCTCTCTCCCCACCCCCTCTCTTTTTTTTTCACTGCTCTCTCTCTCTCTCTCTCTCTCTCTCTCTCTCTCTCTCTCTCTCTCACTCTCTCAGGTGATCAAGCATAGGGTTCTGTGACATCATCAAGCGCACCAGGTATGCTGTCTCACGTGGTCTGTCCCTGAAGTGTCAGCACAATATCATTCTGAGGGTGCCCGGCTGGTAAGGAAATCTCCTATGTTGGTGCCATTTTATTTATCAACACCACAACAACAACGACAACAGCAACATAAAAAAAATCCCAAAACCTCACAAAATAAACCCAAAACAAAACATAAACAAACAGAAATCAAACAAAAAAAGAAAGAAAGAATGAAAGAATCAAGCAAACAAACAAACAAACAAAAACAAAAAACCAAACACGAAAACCAAACTCCAAGATTAAATAGAAATATGGCTTATTCACATCGATAAACTAAGATTTTCTTTTCTATTCTCAACAAGGGCTGTTGAATTGTCGTGATGGCTACTTGGACAAAATTAATCTATCTGAACCTTTACAGATCCTCATTTGAAACGAGATCACCCGGTACAGCTGGGAGATGATGTCACATTAATTAAAAAACACATTAAATTTTGCTAAGAAATTATATGTCTAATTTATATAGACTTGTTAACATTTCTGAAGAAAGAGTCTGATAAATGAGTTTTTGGCGAAAATTGAAGTTTTGCAACCTACAGGTAAGAGAAATTATATAAGTCAAACGCAGGAGAGTTAAAAATATATTTCAAATGTTTATTTTTAAAACATCTTAATCAGTGATACTCGGATCAGAACCAAAAATTGAAAAATAAAATAACAAAAAGCTTTGTAGAGGACGAGACTAGACGAGTTTTTAGACAGTGAGTGGAAGACGTCATCTTCTATTCCTCAACAGAGCCAAAGAATTATAATGTTATGAAATCCCGTTATTGAGAGATCACTTAAACGGGTTTGCCAATATCGATTGCACCTTTGTGTGAGTGAGTTAACCCAAGAAAATTTACAGTTGCAATTTCCTGCCTGACGAAGCGAATCATGTTGGGATTGCATTGAAACGGCTCCAGACCTGCTCTTTTAATGATGTCTGATTTCACTTCCTCAACCGTTTGTTATTGTTAGGTTGTTGGGTTGTTTTTTTTGTCAGTTTGCTTGGATTTTTTTTTTAAATTATTTTTGAGTCTGTTTTTACTCTGAGTACTGTAATAAGTCTGAGATTGTTGGTTTTTTTGTTGTTGTAAGTTTGCTTGGATTTTTGTTTTTGTTTTTGTTTTGAGTCTGTTTTTACTCTGTGTACTATACGAAGTCTGCAGTTCCTTTTAAGTAAGCTCCTTCCTTCTCGGAATTATCATCACATTCAGTGAAAGAGCTTAAAATTATCATTGAGCCATTTCAAGGACTGGAGAGAATGTGTCGTCACTGAATTGTCATCAATCGGAAAAGGCATTTCAACAAATTTTGAAGAATCAATACACGGGGTTCTCTTTTGAGGAAAAAAATCAATGGAAAGTAGACAGGAGTTTTCATGTCATTACAAAAGATGAAGCAAAGAGTGATTTTGTATCCACCTGCACTTGTCAACTCTGCCTGTTAATGACCCTTCTCATTTCGCAACGAGGTTTTAATCGATCTACACTCATCAATCTTAAAAGCAATTTCAAGGGTTCTTTACTTTCTCCCTTTTTTGACATTTGATTGAAATAAGTTCTGTAAAATATATATAGGTATATATCGCGTTCTGTGTTGTGTAAGAATTGCTATAAAAGGATTTTAATCCTCCCCAAACCAGAAATTTAAATACCCTCTTAAATGTCGGTGGCCATGCTTAAGTAGCAATGGAGCCGTTTTTGAAGCGAGTCGGGGAGAGATCATTCGTCATCAGAACAGCGCTTACCAAGGGTGTTTGAGTATTCCACACATCCACACCCTCTCCATCAGTTTTCTCAGAGGGTGCTCAGCTTCGTCTTGGCAGACTCCTTCATCCATATTGCAAAATCGCGGCAAACTCCGGACTCTTTAGTAACCCTCCAGTTTCCAGTTGACAACGAATCAAAGACAATAAAACTAGATTACCGGTTTTAAAATGGAAGCAGAGCAAATACATCTAGAGGTTGGCTTTACACGTAATTTCCGGACGCACAAATTCTGATTCATGTAACTTTTCCCCCTACCCCTTCAGAGATTATGCTGTAAATCCCCTGTGGAAAAATCAATCCATAAATTCCAGCCACGAAATTTATAAATGATGCTCATAGGCTTAGTTTGAACATTCTGGTTCAGGTAATTTCTAAGGAGTTTGTTGAAGATTATCGTAAGAAATACTGAACGTCATAAGTAACGCAAAAAGTTCAGCCCACAACAGTATGGCTTCCAGTGAGTAGAATTGAATAAAATAAACTGCAAATAAAAAATGAAACCTTGTCAAATTTACCGGTAAAAAATCACGATGATGGTACATTCACTACAGCTTAAAAACCGTTATTGAAAATTAGGTCTCTAAAACGCAGACTAAATAAAACAAACGCTTCACATATCTCTGAGCAAGGAAAGATCTTCATCTGGATATTGGCGGGTTGACATAATCTCCAGCAAAATTGACGTATTTCATCTTCAAACACCATCTTTACACCATGATTAGTAGCTACCCTGTACTTTGTTATCGTCACCATTTTTCTTCCTTTAGAGGAGAAAACAAAGACAACCTTCTGATGGCTCAAAGTGACTTATCGGCGACTCTCTCTCTATTTAGGACCAATTGGAATGTGTACAGCAGGAATGAAAGCGAAAGAAATTCCAGGCGAAATTAACTGTAATCCTTCCACATTATGATGCCTGTTGATGCGGGAAGGCTCTGATAGCGGAATTATGGTTCAAAGACAGTAGTCGGAGACTCTGTAACAGGACAAACAAAGACGAGGCCATTTTTGAACAACAAAAAGATGACAACCGATGGCTTGGTCGAAGCATAAAAAGCATGAATTTGAAATATCAGTCTCTTCATTGAGGAGGAGGCTGAACAAACATTGAAACTTATCTTTTTTGAACAGCCCTCCACCCCAACCCCTCCTCCAGACACCAAACAAATTTCCTCTTCATCTGTTCATAATGATTTGCCAATTTGAGGTGAACAATTTGTGTAGTCTGCGTTTGGGGGCTGGTTTTCAATAACGATCTTCATGAATTTTTGCAAGTGGATTAGATAATAATTCAGTTTTATTTTGCAGTTAATTCCATTCAAATCCAACCACTAGATGCCACTTTGCTGTGGACTGAACATTTCTGTGTTTCTTATGACTTCGTGGGCGTAGTGACATCCCCCCCCCCCCCCGGGAGAAATTTGTCACTTGTGGAATAACATGGAACTTTTTTTTTTTTACTTTCTTTTTTTTTTTTTGTTTTTTTGTTTTTTTTCGTCATATTGATATGCCAGCACAAATCTATTTTTTTACTTAATCAACACGGGCGAAACAACTAGTTGGACGAGAAAAACAAGATTTTATTTACAAAATAATGTGAACTTATTTTTTTTTGTTAAATATCTTTTTCAATCTCAAAAAAGAATGATTAGTATATCTTGTTTAGTTTTGACATTGTCGCCCTCAAAATCCATAGATTTATATAAACTATTTAGAGCGGAAAAAAATCACTGGCCATTTTCTCAGATTTTTTAAAATAAAAGAGAGCTAAGTCCACTGTAAATCCCAATCCTCCTCCATTCACTGTGGGGAAAAGTTTGTTACTTCACTCATTAGATAGACGGGGTCTCAAGATATTATAGTTCACCTGTTATGGTTTCACTAAGTGTCATCTTCATAGAGTTATTGGCCTTGATAGTCCTGGAGTGCAAAAATCTAGATTTTTATAAATTTTTAAAGAATTTCTAAATGAATAATGAATATATTATGAAAAGATAAATCATTTTGTTGTATAATAGAGTTAGACATCTCTTCATATGCGAATCCGCAGTTGTGGTTTTGTTTTCTCTTTTTTTTTAAAATGAGGAGTATCATCAGACCATTCTAGTTATTTGAATTGAATTTGAAATCCAGCTGTCTCAAATTGCGATAATAAATTATTGTGTGTGGATAGTGGATACCTAGCATTACCTCAAAGCATAGAACGATAACAATTAAAGGGGAAAAACCCCCTGATCGGCCATCAAGTGCCAGGGGAGTGTCAGAAGGATGCCCATATTTTCTGCTCACCCAAGCCTTCAGATTACCATTCAAATCCTCTGGAGTAATTCTTAGCCATCAACTTGAGTGATTTTTCGCCCCAACAGAAATATGATCGTACCATAAGGATTTGGCGGGGAAAATAAGAATCAATTTGACTGCGAAACC
>JBCIKM010527248.1:0-18602 GCA_039654465.1 Melibe viridis | reverse complement strand
GTGTGGGGGGGGGTGTGTATATATGTGTGTGTTGTGTGTGTGTGTGTGTGTGTGTGTGTGTGTGTGTGTGTGTGTATGTCTGTGTGTATGTTTGGTGTTTGTATCAACTCTGTGCACTGGACACTCTATGGAATTGTATATTATTAATTTATCATTGATGTCGGAGATCTAAAAACCAGAAATGAATTGCCTGTAAATGACAATAAATATTATTTATTGTTATTATTATTATTATTATTATTATCATTATTATTATTATTATTATTATTATAAATGAAACAAAGCAGCGAAAGAGAAATCGATTTGCTTTTCCTGGAATTATGTACTCGCAGGCTCTTTAAGCCAAACGGACACTACTAGAGGTTTGCAATTTTCAGTCGCGAACATGTTTAAGCGAAACGTTCCAGGGCTTACAGAACTCATGCTGTATGCATTCTTTGATCACTTATTATGGTGAAACAAAAGGAGAGAGAGATTGCGAAGCTTCCTCAATGGAGATGGTGATCGAGACAGCGAGGTGATCAAGTCAGTAAATGAATGAGCGAGTAGAGAAAATAAACTTAAAATGAACATAGCAGTCCGCACCATGTTATCTATCAAGATGCGACCGGTGATTTTGTTTTGTTTTGTGTTTGTTTTGATAATTTTTTGTTCAGTATTTATTTTTCTGTCTTCTTTTTGTTTACTTTTGTTTGTTTGCCCCCCCCCCCCCCCTCTTTTTGTCTAATGAAATTGTTTATTCGATGATTTGGGTCGCGAATATCAGCTCGGGTTCGTATCGAAAAAGCTTGGTTAGTTCTCCCAGCATTTGATTCCAATCGTAACGTGATCTTCCGGCTTTCCACTTGATTGTTCAGATCTTCATCCCTCAATCATTCACAGGAGTTCTTTTTATTAAATATTGTACCTTGAAACCAGCGTTTGCCTTTGTTTTGGATGTGAAGTCTTGTGAAGTCTACGAGACAGCAGACTTGTCAGTACAGCAGCTGGTTAATCTTCTCTTTGATTAGTTTCTCGATACAACTCAATACAAAACTCTTACAATTGTTTGAAAGACAAGCAAATAAGTTCATTCAGAATTTTTTTTACAACTGAAGGGTCCTGAATTGTTAATGTCTTCCCCATCCTTTGGGTGTTTTCCGCAGAAATATGCAGATGGCGTCTGAATAATGTAAAACTATTTTATTCAGGACCATGATTTCCTATACTTTTAGGGAGGCGTTATGTAAGGACTCTCATTCTGACTCCAGGGGTGCCAATAATCTTGTCAATTAAATTATTAGGACCCCCATGCCCAATGACATTAATTAAGATGGAATTCAGACAGAATTTACCCATTCATCTCTTAGTCAAGACCTGGAATAATATTCCATTTGAAACAAAAACGCTTTGTTGATGGGGAGTTGAACTCTATAAAATATGATTTGATTGATGAATGTTGAATGCATTGAGTGAACTATATGTATTATAATTATAAGGGATTCAGAGGATACACATCCTATATAGTCTTTGAATAGTTAATTTAAGTCTGGTTTGTCTGTACAGTGAAGACTTATTTTTATTGCCATTTATTATTATTTTAAACATTGCAACCTCTCTTAAACCAATTGGTTACGTTTAGCTGATATAGGTTGGTGCAGCTGTCTTCCATTCTACAATTCCAGATGTTTTGCCAACACATTGGCTTTCTCATAATGCTACGGTTATTGTCTTGAATGATCTATTTTTCCTCTGGATTTTTTGTCATGTTTTAGAGTGAATGTCTCTTGTGACTTAAGTGAGTCATGACTTGAAACTGAAAGATTTAGCAGAATTAATTACAGCTTTGCTTGAACAGTAGCCTTTTATCACAATTTAAACAAAATTAAAAGTTCATCCTTTGGGTTCATTTATTGCTGCAAAGTCCTCGTATTACTTGCAACAGGGATTTAGCGCTTTATGAGTGTGCATTATACACCAGACATTCATACTTTTGGTGTAATACAAATCTTTAACTTGGATGTGATATCTTGATTTCTACTCAATCAATTCGTTTATGTGTTGTTTTATTTTATTTTTTTTCAATTTTGCTAATATTGTTCTTGTTTTTTTTCTTTGTCCTTTTATTGCAGTGTCAGCATGTAACAGATTTTCGGCATGGAGTCCGGGGAATTAAAAGAATGTGTCACATCAAAATTGGATGAACTCAAAGCATTGCTGGTGGATTCGTCTTGCTCTAAAGAAAAAGTGGATTCACTTGAATTAGAAGTCTCACGTTTGAAAGATTGTTTACAACAAAGTGAAAATCTCAACAAACAGCTAAAATGCAGGTTATTGAAAGCTAACCTCACACTGTTTGACTTCTTGAGAATACAGGCGGGCCTCAATAACAGCTACCATGAATGGGAATGTGGCTCTTCCAATATACAGTCTACTGCAGATAGCTTTTGTTTCAAAAAGAGGCTTCCATATGAAATTTGGACAACTTTCCCCAGCAAGACTTTAGGGAAATCTAAACTTCTTAAGGATTTAGGAAAGACTTATCAGATACATAATAAAAGCCATCATTGTCATGATTTTTTTCCTATCAAGAAAAGTACTAGTCTTTCTAGTATTACCTGCTTTAAGACTCAAAGTAGAATTAAAGCCAAGTGTTCATTAAAGAAAAGTTTGAGTGATTGGTTTAGTCCTCAAGAATTGGATTTTTGTGAGGACAAAAGAAGGAAAGATGGTGTAGCAAATTCAAACTTCCAAGGAGAAGATTTCTGTCTTAACAGGGAGGGTAAGAATGACCAAGGTTATTTTTCAGGTTCAAAATCAAGTGATAATGAAGACTGTAATGCAAACTGCAGAGGCTTTTCTGAAATACCTGCAGAATTTGGAATCCAAGGGAATTTACTGGGCCAAAGTGATGAGAATTGTGAGATGAAACAATATATATCTGATACAAGAAACACAGTTTCTCAAAGTAAAGCATTTAAAACTGTGATGGAATCCTGCTCAAGAGTCAAAGAGACTGTAGAAAATCCATCTACATTGTCTATCTTGACTAGCAATTCAGATTTAAATGATACTAAAGGGAAAATCATTAAAATGAAGAAAAGCAACACCTACGGCGTTGATGAAGATACACAAGAAACTGATGGCGCATCAATTTTAGATCAACAACTGGCAGCTTATGAAGCAAAACCTCCAGCTGAGGAATCAATCAACAAAAAGAGACACAGTTTTAGAAACTCTTCATTCAGACCAAGCCGAGATATTCCCATCAGCTCCTTGGAACATGAGGCTGTGTTCAACCATCTTTTAGATAGACCCGAATCTGGGATGGCTAAAAGCATCTACCAGACATGTCAAGAGTTAAGTATTGATGATCGTAATGCCGAATTGGTGACACATGAAAACATTCAAGACAAAGACATCGCCATAGAAAATGATGTTTGTCTGCATCTTAATTCCATTAAATCAGTCGCTGACTTTGATAGACTTGCTAATGAATTAGTTGCCTGCAAAAGAGACAAACATCATTTACAACAATATATGGAAAAGCTACTTGTGGTAAGTGTGCTTAAAGTTAATTTTTAAAAGTTAGAAATTACCAAACTCACTAGGACTATGCTTGTACTGTATTAAATTGGGTGCTGTTTAACCTGTGTTATTTTTCTCCACCATAGCCTCTATTCTATTTAGAGAATAGAGGTTTTATGGTGGGGAAAAATGACACAGGTTAGGGACTTTAATTTGCATGCAGGGTAAATATACTTTTTTTGTTTGTCCTATCTGCTATGCCTGACTAAATCCTCAGGTTGAAATAATATTGAAGTTTTGACTTGTCTTGATCCATAATATATGTATCTAGTCTCTCCGCCAGGACTTTTATGCTTGGTTTAGTACCAATTTGAAAACCCTTCAAGATCTCGATTTGGCTTCCGTCGAATATGATCACTCTATGTATTATCAATATTCAAACATACATCAGATGAAAAGTTTTTATTTCCTTAGCACTATCCAGAGTTCATAGCATCCCTGCAAGAACTGAATGACTTTGAAAGCAGAACCCTGTCCCTTATATTCCCTTTTATGAATTACAAATTTATAACCAATTTTTCATTTATCATTTATAATTATGCAGATTGTGACTGTGATAATCATTAATTTTGATTCACAGGATGTGTTTTATATTAGCCATGGCATCTGTTTAAAAAATCCACATTTTTCCACATCTACTTCTGGTCTCTCAGTTTACTTTTAAGCAAAATATTGCGAAGCGACCTCATGATTTTGTTCTGTGTAATCATCAGTGTAAGTAAAGTGATCTATTTGTAAGACTTAAAAATGGTGGTTCATTCTGTGACAATGTTAATTGATCTTTAGACTTTACAATCATGTTTCTAACAATCTACGAATTTGCTGTGGCTAACAGATTAAAAGGAATAAAATTCCATGCCAGGATTTTCTCTTTTGCAGCAACAACCAGAGTCATTTTTTCCTCATATCTTTACTTTGCTTACTTACTTACTATTCCATTGGTCCTGAGTGCATAGAGGCCATCAACGACATCTCACAAGCGCACTCTGTTGTGGGCTGATTTTGCAGCCCCTCGTCAGTTTATCCCCCTCTAGCATCTGTTTTACACCTCCAGCTGCTGTGAGGCTGGTCTGTCTGTGTCATGTGATGCTGGATTCAGTTTTCCTAAGGGTGTGTCCAGTCCAGCACCTCTGCCTTTGCAAAACCTGTTCATTTATATAATATTGCCCTGCTCTCTCCCACAGGTCTTCATTTCTTATATTCTCCAGCCATCTGATATTGAAGATATATCAGCATCTTCATAATGAACTTGAAGATGACTTAATTTCTACTACAAGAACAATCATGTCAGTTGAACAGGAAAACAGATGTCTAGAGAACAATGGGGATGTGTCAGTTGCAAGGTGTTGAGATATTGACTGAATAACGGCCATTCAAGAAAAAGTAGTAAAATAGGGAAATTTTGCAACCGTCATAAAACTGCGTTCAAGATTGCAACACCAAAAAATCTTGCAAATGACATGTGATGATGGTAATAGTTAATCCATGGAGGTATAATTTGGTTTAACTGACATGCAGAATATGTCAAGCTTCCAGAGGTGACAATTTTCCTTTACATAAAGTGCTCGAACGTTGACCTAAAGGCAAGTGGCCTTTTAATGCTTGAAATTTTCAAGGCTTGCAATGCAGGCATCCTTACTGCCTGTCTAATTGCTCTGTCCTTCGAACAGCTCCAAACAAAAAATAATATCCAAGGGATTTAAGTCAGGGAGTGGAGGGTCTAGATGTTCAATGTGAGGCAGCTGATCACTTGGTCTTGAAAGTGTTCCTGAATCCATAAAGCAAGCGATTTGAAACATGTGGATTGGCTTCGTCTTGCATGAACTAAAGCCTAGACCTCTCAATACCAGACACTAGTCCTAGAACTTTTGAAGCACGCTGATTTAATGGTCCGTGTTGATGTCAGAGTGTTTTCATTTTCTTCCTCGAAAAAGAATGGCTTAATAAGTCTGAATGGACTGAGAGCTAGCCATAAGGTAAATTTCAGGGCATGTAGGGTCTTTCCTGGCAGTGCGACACCTTCTCAATGCCCCAGTTCACTGTGTTCTTACTATTAACGTAGCCACAGAATAAAAATGCACTTTATCACTGAACTGCACATCTCTCAAGAAATTGTTGTTTTGGGCCAGTCTGTGTTGAAACTATTCACACATTTGAAGGAGCTGAGCGTTGTTGGTTGGCAGTAGTCTCTGTTTGACTAGGATATGATAGCGTAGGTCCAGAATGCAGTAGACTGGCATGTGACAGCGCTTACTACCTCACACGTCATCTTGTTGATGTTTCTGGATGAGTGGAAAGAGACTGCTCAACTCGCATTTTGTCATGTTGCGAAGGACGCATAAGTGGCAAAGTCCAAGATTTGAAATGTACAAAAATGATGATATTTTTTAACGTACAACCCGGTCAAAATTTTCAAAGGAATTAAACTGAAACATATACCAAAAAATTGCTTTTGACTGAATTTTGTTCTCTGAAATTTTAAAGAAATTTGTTTACTTCTCCTATGAGTTATTTCAATTTAACATTGTCAATTTTTTTAAAACAGCTTGTATATATATATATATAGGAATGGTAGCTATTTCAAGATATGGAAAAACAAATATAATGGATTCTATTTATAAACATCAAACCTTTTTCTCTTCCATTGATGCTATTGCTTTTCTGAATATTTGCACACAGTTATAAGTTGAGAAATACCATTATCTAGCACATTACTTATAGTAGAATTGAAGTTTCTATGGGATTAGATGTGAAGTCAGAGAATGTGAAATTAAGAAATCTTATGGTTGTCTTGCTGTATTTGAGGACAAGCTGATTATTGTTTTTGGAAGATATGATTTTCAAACGTGATATGAATAACTGAATTTTTAGGTATGTAGTTAAGGTCAGAACAGGATTTAGCTGAGAATACACTAAAACCTAGAATAATCCACTATTTTAGATAATGGTTCCGAGAATACAACTACTATTTCATCACCACCTAGGAAAACTAGTATATGAATAACATTACTTTTCAGGAAGAGCACAAAAAAAGAAAAAAACAAATTCTTTTTTTAAATAGAGGGACAACAAAAACAGATATTTCTACAGCACCAAGCCAGTTAGATCTGCAAAGGGAAATGATTGCAGTATAGGGAATAAAAACAGTTGTCCTGTGTAACTGTGTAACCTATACAGGTGATTTTTCATTACAGAATATTTTGTCTGCTTCTACATACAATCTGACACCACCTAAATTAGTTGCTGAGACAGACATATCTTTTTTATCAAAGCTTATGATTTTATGTTAGTTATCATTGCCTGGATAGTCATGATCTGTGTTTAATTTTTTATCATTTCTTTTTTTTTTTGTAGAGTTCTGCAGAGAAGCTGTTTGACAGAAAGAAGCAAAGACATTCTTTTCTTCCAAGTGCTTTAGACACAGATGAACATTGTCAATTGTGTGTGCAATTTTCTGAGGACTCTTCAACAAGGGTAACACTTCAGTTGAAAGGGCCAAGGCTAATGAGTGTTGAGATATTTTTAAAATAATTTTTTTCTCATATTTGAAGAGTATAAAAAAAATGACCCAATCATGACCACACTTTTCATTTTATAACGCAAGGAAAACAACTTTTGGTGGTTAATATTTATTAAGATTAGTTCACCTTGATTTCTCTTTATGTGTTACTTATTCTGTTGACTCTGTTGCCACCTTTAAAACAATTGTTTGGCATCAGGGAAAGCTGGTCAAACAAATTTTAGGAAAAGTTAGGATATGTTTCTGTAGAAATACGATTGGATAGAAAGATGGCTTTGAAAGTATTGCTGATATAAACAGGAAGGATCATTTTCAAAATTTTTAAAAATTTTTGTTGGTGTCTTACATTGTGATTACTTTGCCATTAAGCTCTTTTTCTGTAGCCAGACTTTTTTCAGTGCAGGTATTTACCAGTTTCAACAGAATCTTAGATGGAACATTTACTATTTTTCCTTTCTTTTTAGCTGTGTCAGTTCCAGGCGTTTTCACCTCCAATCTTGGTCTTAACTAGTTTTCAGAATCTGCTTTGCACTCTTATTATTATTTATTTGTAATGTTTTCTTTCAGACTCTCACATCAGCCAATCAGAGTTCAAGAGAGGGCTGCCAAAGCAGTGAAGGGGATGAAATACAAAAGCTGGAAAAACAGGTTTGCACATTTTAACTTTTTGATCATAGCTAGTGTTTGGAGATTCTCTCTGATAAATGGATTACCTCCAGGTTTTTGTCTACTTAAAAAATATCCGTTCTTCTGTTTTGTAACATCCTTGTTGGTGCAAGTGATATTATTCTGTGTCATTGCTTGGCAAGCAGTGGTTATTTATCAGTGCTGTAATGCATCTTGTGACTTCTCTTTCAATATTATGCAGAAAATTATCCCTCATTTAAGGCTATAGGTTGGAATAATATGACTGTAATATCTACAAAAGAATAAATAGTTTGAAAGGTTGTCGTTTAAGCTTTTCTTTGATTTCTTGATTACTGATCTATCATTCCTGATTTGGACAATTATTCCAACTTTACTTTACAGCCTACTTTTGTATTTTGGTCTTTTACAAGTTTTGTTGTGCTCTTTATGTTGTTGTGTTCTTTATGTTGTTGTGTTGATGGCTTAGTGGTGAACACCACACACTCAATGGAAAAATCAAGTGATAATATCCAACTATTTATCACTTACTTTCTTGTTTTGAATTTGTTGGATTCCTGGTGTCTCCTCCCCTCCATGATTTGCTGTGGTTGAGCATTTTTTAACTCTCATATTAATCCTTTGAAGTGCATTAAAATGAACCCATAAAACTTGAATTCATAAAATCAAATGTTTTCCCAATGTCTATTTTCAATTTTTTACTTAGAACAGCAAGCTTCTGTTTAAAGAATTTTTTTCTGAAAGGATTTTTCAAAACTTTGCTTTTTATTTCAATTCAATCTTTAATGTCTTTTTCATCATTCACTACAGATCAAAGAATTGCTGGAAAAACTCTGTGAAAAGCAAACTCAAACCACCTCATCAAAGGCAGCATTGGGGAGAGAAAAGGATAAAACGTATGTACTTTCTGAAAGAAATTCTAAACTTTCCAAAATACTAGAGGATGAAAGAAAAAGATTTGCAAGAGACATGGAAAAAATGACAGAAAAGGTATGAAACTACAAGTTAGTGTTTTTGTGTTTTTTAAAACGTGTCAGTCGGCACTGAAAGAAATATGCCAGGTGACTACAAAATAGTTGAAGTTTAAGATAACTGTATATGTATTTTCTTTGCAGTGACCAAAAGGTGTAAAAAGCCCATTTTGAACAGCAACTCACTGTTGTTGTGGCAGCAATAATTTTCTCGTCAGTCAGAAATTCAGTCACAATATTTGGTTATGGGTCATTCTTCCTCAAAAACCCACCATCAGCTTCAAACAGATGTGGATTAATTGGAAGCTCCCATCCCCTCATTTGAGGAGAATGCAGTTATGATAAGGAATTTTGAACTTGGAAAGTTACCTCAAGATTTTTTACCTGATGAGCTCCCAGTCTCCTGCTGAACGGTCTGCCATAACTCCTAGTAGTACATAGTGGTAATAGATGTAGAAGTAGTTGCAGCTACAACAGCAGCAGGAGTAGTAGTAGTAGTAGTGGTAGTGGTGGTGGTGGTGGTGGTGGTGGGCGGCGGTGGCGGCGGCGGTGGTGGTGGTAGTAATGGAATTATGAGTATGAGTAACAGTGATAGTTTGTTTAAGTAGTTAAGGTAACACAATTTGAACGTCACTGACATTACTATCTGCTTTGGTCAGGATGTCCCAGGAGCTCAGTTGGTAAGGTGTTTGACTCTCATGGGAAATGGTGTTGGTTCGAACCCTGACTGAGACTGTCGTGGTTTGCCATGGATAGCCTTGGTGATTCCTGTTGGCATCAAGTGCAAGCTGGATGAATAATCTATTGTCTTTATGGATGCCTTAGCCACAGTACTTTTGTGTTCCCAGGCTGTTCGTGTTCTTTTTTATCCCAAAGGAGGACATGTAGAGCATCTACCAGAATACTATACACAGCAAAGCAGAATATCTATACATTCAATGCGGATGACAATTCTCACTCTCTGTAACTTTTCATTTAATGTATTTATTGTTGCCGTCCAGGGAAACTGTAGTATGTTAAAGTGATTACTTTTCAGGAGGAGTTAAAAACATCTTTATTTTGACTGATACCATAACAAACTACATATTTTGAATGTCAAATAGAGAAAAACGAAAACAGATATTTCTACAGAATTAAGCCAGTTAGATCTGCAAAGGGAAATAATTGTGGTATAGCGAATACAAATTAAAAAAAACAAAACTAACATACTACAATTTTCGTGGGTGGCGAAAATATAATAGTAATGATTTTATTGTGTTTTGCAACAAGAAACTCCAGGAAGCTGAGAATGTTTAAGAAAATGCTAGAGACGAGCCTGTTCTCAATTGTATACAAACTGTGGGAAATTGTACCTTCATTTTTTACATTTTTTTTCATTGCTTGGATTGTGTCTTTTGTGAAAACTGTCTAGTTTCTTTTAGCTTTTTTTTTTAATCAGACAAATTCTTCACACTTTGCAAATATTCTTATTGCTATTATTGCCTGGTGGTGTGAAATGTAATTTTTACCCTCTCATTTTTCTTACCACCCAAACAAGTGATGCACTGCATTTATTTTTCATTTTACTGTGGTTCTGCATTTCTCAAGAGAAACCCTTTTAATGAAACTAATGAGTAAATATTGTTTCGTTTTAACAAACAACTTGAAAACATTAGCAGACAGATAAATATAGTATAACACTTAACGCTATGAGTTTTATTTTTGCATAATACCATGACTTGTAAAATTGTGGCTTGGTACTTCAGCGAGGAAGGCATCTCACTCCCATGCTGAAGAGCGTGGGTTTGATTCCTGCCAGTGCTTTTGTGCCAAGTTTATGCAACATTTCATTGCAGCTGACGCCATGATTGTCCAAGTCTCCCATTGAGACATGTCCTGAAGAAAAACTATTTCCCAATTGGATAAATAAAGGGAAATTTATTTATGTTTTATTTTATTAAGAATAACACTATATTCTTATTTTGTCTCACATGGTGAGAGTTCTTATGTATTATTGATGGAAATTTTATTTCTACATTTTTTTTTTTCAGTATGGTAAAGCAAAAGCAGAACTGAAAAAGTTGTCATCCCATCGTCATAACATGAAGAATTAGATTCGATGATGTGGAACTTAACCATCAAGAAACTGGTTATAAGGTCCTGCCTGATGTCAAGTCCCATCATGATTAGCATAATATTACCAGTGGTGGTTGGCTCAATGAATAAGCTTGCTGTCCTGGCATTGGCCAGGCTATGGGTGTTGTGACAGGCCCTGGATTCTATCCCCATTGCGGATGACTTTCAACCTTCCTTGTTCATCCTTTCTTTGTATGGCTTTGTCTCATCTTGGCATTTATCTACTTTCAAAAACAGTCTCAGCCTAAATTCTGCTTCACTGTCCGGAATACAGTCAAGGTGATCTTCAGGAGAGAATGCCCAGCTGTTTTGGTCTCCCTATTTTCTTATTACTGTAATTAATGAACAAAATGAAAGTTTACATTCATGTCAGGACAAAGTTGAGTTACTGAATTGTGAATAAATGTCCAAATCAAGGCCTACCAGATTACTGAATTAATCATATTAAGGTGATGGGTGGGATTTAATGAAATCAGGAGGAGAGACATGAGTGACAGTTAGGTTTACGATATGCGGAATTACGAGTTACTAAAAAAGAAGGTCCAGTTTTGTAAGGTTTAATTCTACTTTTGTAAAGATTTAACATTTGGTCACCTAAATTCCACTCTGTCCACCAGGTTCATAGCATTATTTGAAACCTTTTATATTTTAAGGAAACTAAGGTTTTCGTCATTGCTTTTTACTTTTGTATTTGTTCAAATTACCATGCCAATAATATTTAGAGTGGAGGCTTATCTGTCCCCGCAGTTTTTTGCACAGCAAAACCCCAAAGTTCTGCAAGCAAAACCCCAAAGTTTTGCAAGCAAAATTGCAAATTTTGCAAGCCAAAGTGCCAAATTTTGCAAAAATTCACCTTGAAGTTGTTTTAAAGTAAAGAAAAGGCTGAAAAAGCGTCTTACTAAATGTAATCAACAGTATTACGCAGCTCTTATTGATAATTATTTGCCTCAGTAAAAACTATTTGTTTTCTTTTATTATTTCCATCATCTTGACAACCCGTATGACAATTTTCAACATTCAGTTTCTTCATCATAGGATACTATGTGTCAATTTTTTTAATTGACACCAAGAGCAGCAAGAGCTTGCAGCCTCAGAATTTGGTTTAAAGGACACAAGAGATGAATGCATATCATATGTCTTTAAAAAAGAAAAAGACAATTAAGTTTTAATAAATTATTGTATTAACATTGGTCCTAACCCTGAACTAATTGAAAGCTTCAAATTAAAAATAATCTTTCACTATACATCATTCCACAAAGAAAAAGAGTTTCAGAGGAAAAAACTAAAATTGAATCTAAACAGAGAGTTTTCAGACTTTCATTCCCATGGATATAATTGCAGATGTGAATGCAACTGCGCTTTTGTAGTATGGGTAAAAAAAACACTTGCTTTGTCAAAGAACAGGTCACTGCCTTTACAAATTCTCAGACATAAAATAGTTTATTCACCAAACACTAAATTCCCACAGATTTTATGAGGTCTAACTGCCAAAACCTCAGATTAAAAATACAAACAATAAAAAAACTCGCCATTTCACTTAGCAAAGTGAACAGCAATGAGGATAACAGGATAATTACTTGTCTGGAACCGCTCCACTGAGTGACAACTTCCAGAGTTAGTTTTAAGAAGTACCTGTCTCTACTTTTGCTTTTTATTTGATGTAAATAGACCAATAAAAAGTGACTCGGTACACAACTCTCTATCGGCAGAAAAGAGATGACGAAGGGAGGGGTTTGGCGATGATTTCATTTTTATAGAGTCGATGTTAAGTTTAAATACACGATTTCATGCTCTATCGACGAGAGAGAGAGATATATATATAGACAGGCAGACGGAAAGAAAGAAGCAGTTCAGTATGATTAACTTAAGGTTAAGTACTGTATTGTCATTGACCTCAGACTATTTTGGTGTTTAGATGCCATATATATGAACATCAAGGAATAAAGGAAGTACTTTACAATACGTGTCACGCATGCTTGGACCGACAGACCGAGGCACTTTGCTCGCTCTCACAACAGCAAGTGTCCACTCAAGATTTCCTTTCCACCCGTGTGATGGGGAAAACTTAATTAGGCATTGCAAACAGCATACCTACCCGTCTGTGCAAATGATGTGGGTGTCTTTTGATTCCGTTTCTTATTGATAAGGGTTTGTTCAGAGCTGTGCATGAATGGAGAACGGCATGTTTAATTTGATTCTTTTTGTTTTGTTTTGTTTTTTGACAAAATGTTAAGTCATTTAGATGTCCTTGTGTTCTATTCTGTGGAATATTTTGCACAATTTTACGAAAATTGGCAAAATTTTGCAAAAAATTGCAGATTTTGCATTCGCCTTGCAGCAAGCTAAAAAAGTATGAAAACTTGCGTCCTCAACCAATGTAAAAAAAACCCCGCGAGGACATGCTTATATACTTATAATATGATACAGGATTGAAACTGTAGAGTGCACATGTGTGGTTGAATAAGAGGGATTTATTTTATCATATGAGATGTTCTTTTTAATTGATCAGAAATACCATAAACTTGATCACCTCTGAATGATGTTTTTGAGCCAATACATGTATAAGTTTTGATCAAAATGTTCATTGTCAATGTCAAGTCAGTTCAACGAATGATTGTGCCTTTGGTCCATTGCATTTGTTTGATATTTGCTACTGTTCATGCTGATTTAAATTTTAACCATGTATTTCACCCAAGCAATTATTCAACCTACCTGATGAATAAAATGTTTTCTTACTCCCAACGGAAGCCTTATTTATATTAAGCATAAGCATAAGAAGTTAAAGGCGTGGTAGACCTCAGTCTTTAAATGTCCTGTGGTCGCAAGTTCTGAGAAAAAATAATTCCAGCAAAACTGGAAAACCAAACATGCAGGGTGTTTTTGTTTTTTTAATTATGACCCAACTTTGAGTTAGAATAATTTTAAATTAGGAACAGATAGCTGGAAAGCTTTTTTTGCAAGGTAACAGTAGTTTATTGGCATTTTATTTGGCATTAATAACAATATCTTACTAAAGACAGTCACAAAATTATTGCACTATAGCATGTTGTTTTTGGATCATGACGCTCTAATTACATAATTTATATGAATAGGCTTATGATAACAAACTTGAAATTTGAATTTGTAGAAAAATGACTTAAATGACCAGCATGAATACAAACTGAATCAGGGCTCAAAGTGTGTGACTGTTTTTTTTTACCAGCGTCTACAGTTGTGATATCAGCTCTCACCAGGAGTTGTTCTTTGATTATTTGTGCTGTTCCAGCGTAAAAGGATCCTTGATTCCCCGTTTCAATTTCAAGCGATTTAACATTAAGTCTTTTATAGGGGTTGAAAAAACAGAATCTTTGATGTATCGTCATAAAAAAGTCCAAAATGGTTATTTTGGGTGAGCTTGGGGTGCGAGATGATGGTTTGCTCACTCATTTTCTATGCCATTGACATTGGCCGACTCCAGCAGGTTCTTGTGTCAGGTTGAAATGGTCTTTGCCTTTTGGAGGTGACGCATGTTTACAGTACTCTCTCTTGTAAGTTCTGGTTAAAATTAATTGACCTCAAATGGTGAAGCCAATTGCAACTTTGATTTCTTTGTGCGTGTTGTCAGCCATTGTATTTAACATGTATCTCGTGTTTATTTACATAATGTGCCACTTGCTTTACAGATGTTCAAAAAGTGTCGCCATATCAAATTAACCAGAAAATGTACACTTGTGAAACAGGTGTGACATAAAATGCCAAGAAATTTTTTAGCCTTGGCAGAAAACCGGAGCTTTCCATCTTTGCTGGTTTTCTAGGTTTTCTAGTCATTCCAATTATAAATCGGAGCATAATTAAAAAACACCCTCTATTACATTCATATACGGTTATTCTCACATACATTGTATCATAATTTGGAAATGGGGGGTGGGGGTGTTTGTTTTTTGGATGTTTTAGAACCCCACGACACATGAGTGTCATAGAGGAGCCCAGAGGAAAGTGAGATGAAAGAATTAGTTAAAAGAGGGAACAGAGCAAACCACAAACAACAGAGAGATGATTTACACTAAAAAAATAAATATCATCTCTCAAAACACATATCGACACCACCGAGAGATGATTTACAATGACAAAAAATATCATCCCTCCTTACAAAAATAAGCAATGGCCATCACCACATATAACAGCATTATGGTACAGAAAGACCCAAGATCTTTAAACTTAAACCCCCTTTGTGTACAATAGTACTCAGTATGTTTAACTTGTTACCCTGCAGTCATGCACCAAAAAGGGATGAGCAATGAGTTGCAAACAAGACAACATAAACACGACATTACAGAAAAGGGGAAAAAGTAAGACGATAGCTTCAGTGTAAAAGAAAAGAAACAAGTAGAAGAGCCCACCAGGGGCTCCCACCAACCAACCACCGCCTTTGGAGGGTTTTCACCTCCTGCTGGCGCGCTGGGGACCTTTTATATTCCCCGGGTTCCCACGGGGGAATATGGAAGGGGGGGGGGGGGTATTCTAAAAAAAAAAAGCCAATGTGAAAATCATATTCACTATATTTTTGGGTGTCAGACCTCATGACATCGAGTTTCTTGTCTATGGCGTTTTTAAAGCTGTTTGTAAAGATACAATTTCTTTTTTATTTTTTTCATCCTTCAGGCAGCTCCAGATTTTAGCTGTTCAGAAGATGAAGGAATTTGACCGTATGTTGCTGCTGCCTTCACTATGAGTCTTGAATATTGCACTTCTTGTTGATGTAACGTGGGAATATGTTTTGTGTTGTTATCCATATCCCTTCATTATACCCCCTTAGGATCTCTGGATCACAAGAAATGAAGACAGGCAGAAGGCCAATCCACTGTGCCTAATCTTGCGTGGCGTAATGAGCAATACGTATGGGGTATTACTCGATCTTAAGCCAAACAATAGTTGCTGTTGCCGTTGGTGGTATTTGCTCATTGAGGAAGACCAATGTTGATGATGATGGTGAGGGTAGTGGTGGTGCTCTAGTCTTCCTTTATAGATTAGCAACACATATTGAGCAGCAGTCTATGCATTTATTTTGTGAATAAAGGTAATGCACCTGCGCGGCATAAAACAGTCCCATAGAAAACTGCCTTTAGCAAAACAATACATCAATCACAATGGATTCTGCGTGGAGACATAGCGAGTGGGAAGCTTCTGGATTTATGCAATTCCGTCTTGATCTGTACTGCAATATGATAATGTAATGCACATTTACATTGCGTTACATCACCATTCAAATCAGTCTCTAAAGTGCTTACAACTTACAATGGCGTAATCACGGATCGGGCGTGGCTGGTGATAATGTCATTGTCAGAACACCCTGCAAAGCTGTTGACTGGTAGTAATGCCCTGTGCTAAGCACATGTGGACCGATTTTTTTAGATTAAGTTTGAATCTTTAACCTAAACCATAACATTTTGAAGTTTTTTTTTTGTTCTTGAATATAGTGACATCCTCACATCATTGAAGAATATATCTTTGAGTTAGAAACCTTTGATTTACGCACTTCAAACCCCTTCAACCTCCACATTAGCTGTGATGGGAATCATAATGTTATTATGCGCTTTAAGAGTGGTTATAAACACTAACATCCAAACAAACAGTAGAAATAAAGCCGCAGGCTACGTGCATTATACGCTCATTGTGAGGAGCTAATCGCTGTCCTTATGTATAAATCAAAATCCAGAGCGCGCGAGGAGTGAGTGAGAGATGGCTGTCGCAACGGATGCGGTGATAAGAGGCACGGCAGAATACAAATCAATAGACGCGCGCGCACACACACACACACGCGCGCGCACACGGAGGCAAGTTTCATGTCGCTCCTAAAGAGCGGTCATTCCACCCAGGGCTTCTTTCATGATCATTCTCGGTTTTCACAGTCCGTGCGGTATTTCCTTTCCACTCTTGCGTATTTCTGATCGGACGACAAAAGTTATTGACCTTGTTGATCATCATTTCAAATCACGTAAGTAAGAGCAAATTTATACCAACTGTATCTAGACTAGATATAATAATGCATTATGTTATTCTGACACTGACTCGATTTTATGCAAAGAACTTTGCGTGTTTTCACCATTTTATCATAATATCAGCTTTATTCAGCGCTACAAAGGCCTGTCAGATCGTTTAATTTTGTATTCGATGACAAGTCACGGATTGATACTTCTGTTCTTATCACGTAGTTTCAATGAAGTGATTTTGTTATTTTAAATCATTTGCATGTTTATCGATTTGTTTTTGTTTTTTTTGCTATTTATTTGTTTTATCTTTTGTCTTGTTTTGTTTTGGTTTTGGTTTTGTTCGTTTGTTTTGTTGTTGTTGTGTTTGAAAAGAGAGGAATACACAAGAGAGGCATACCTTTCAAATAAATAATTCGAGCGCCGCGGGTTAAGCAGAACAAAAGAACTTTCAACTTCACAATATTCTTCTTGTGTTTGGAGTAGGAAAAACTTCTATTTAAGTGTAATGCGCATGGCTTGATTCTATTGTCACATATCCCAGGGCTTACTATCATGTGACCAAAATAAACCATTCTACAACGAAGGAGCAATTTGTCATTAATTGGTAATAAAGTCGAAAGCTATAAAAAAAGCACTGCACAGAATCATGACCATTTCATTCAAGAGATTCAAGATGCCAAAATCCTTGACAAATAAAGATCGCACCTGCATATCATTACAGTTTTAGCAGCCTGTTAGGCGCAATGCAATACTCTGTGAAACCTCAAAGCAGTGCTTGCGTCTTCGTTTGGATGATGAGGTTAACGCGATAAGAAAAGATTTCTCCTTCTCCCACACTCCTCTGATTAAAATCTATGGTTGCAGTCCGATGCCAGCAAAGAAGTCTTTGGAATTCCAAAGTTCCTCCCCCTCCCCATGCCTCCCCCAAGTCTCCAGCAAAGGTCACAGTGACCATCACATACCAGTCAGCAAAAACAAAACAAAAAAAACAACAAATCACTTGGCTTTTACTGTACGTTTTCCTTCCATCTTTTAAAAAAAATATAATATTATAGACTATGGTTAAAATTTTACCGTGATTGTCACTCAACCAAGTATGTATGTAGGCCTGTTAATCTAAGTCGCTTGACGCACTATTTAGTGTAAGGTAAGTCTGACCACTCAGATTCAGATTTCAAATGATTAGATATGGTGACATTTTATAATGTATATTAATTAAAGTTTTTTTTAAAAATATCTTAAATTTGGATTGTCAGGATCGTGCCTGTTGCTGTAAGACACTTCAATTCAAAGCGCAAAGAAAAGCAGAAATTACAATTAAAACACCAACGAAAGCTGGTCAGCGACAACCGAAAAGTAGGACGCGTGGAAGAATATGTTCCTTTAAAGAAATGGAAGATTTGTTTGCCATTTAATTGATTAGCAAATGGATTACATAACGCTCGTGTAGCCATCCTCTTCTAATTTGATGATTGCCAAATCCGGAGCGTTGCCTGATTAAACTGATGTTTAAAATCGATCGCAGATATGGTGTATGAATCATACGAAACGGACCGCAACACATTAAGCTGGTTACATTGTGATGGAATACAACGTGCACATTATATATTTATCATTGTTATAACGTGCTTGTTGTTTGTTGTGGAGCAGTGATATGCATACGAAAGATGGATTCCTTTTTGGGATGTTCCCAGTGTAAGAAGTGGCACAAAGACGTATATCAACTTACGCCTCTATTCACACCACACACACACACACACACACACACACACACACACACACACACACACAGACACACACACACACACACACACA